>JAOXJP010117010.1:0-27964 GCA_025762735.1 Platanus orientalis | reverse complement strand
CATAGCAAAGAAGGAAGTGCCCTAATTTTGACTTGGGAGAGACCATGTTTTTTCCTTGCATGTAACTCATGGATATTGGGTTGGTATTTTTTGAAATATAGAATAGTTTTGGCTTAAAATTAATGATGGGTTGAATTTGTCCATGACTTTGGGTCAAGGTTTTGAAATGAATTTGCTTTTAAAATGCCTTCTCGAGTTGAAAGTAGACTCTTTCGGTGTTTTGTAAATTCCTTCATTCTGATTTTCAAAAGTGGGTATCCACCGAGGAGGGACCTTCTTTGTTTTGTAAACATGGGTTATCCATGAGTTATATGCAAACAAATGACATTTTCTCTAGCTTCTTGGGTATTACTATTAGTGTATACACTGCATTGGGAGACATGCAAGTCCTCTACATCGGGTGGAACTACTTGTAAACATTGTAGAAAACCAGTCATGCAAAAGCTATAAACAGATGAACCATTTAGATTACTTATGCACTTGTATTTACTTTTGGCTAGCTTGATGATTTGAGTTATAGGAATTATTTGGAGTTTCTTATGAGATTTTCTTGTTGACATGTTTTATATTTGCTGCATTGAGTGATCATTGTTCATTTGTAAAGTTGATTGCTCAGACGTTTTTTTGTGACTGTACTTTAGAGTTATAATGGGACTCACCGAGGGATGTTAGTGAAGCTCTCCCTAGAAAAGCTATGGAAAGATATATGTGATCATGATTGAACACTACTCGATTTTACATCAATCATGGTACATTTGTGCTAAATACCATTTCTGAAGACACTCGTGGCTTCACACAGTCATGATACATAGCCAGATTAATCTATAACATTGCCTTCATCCCACTTAGGTGAATGCCATATTTTACAGGACTCATAGAGAGATTTTGGGAGCTTTGCCTAGAAAAGCTATGGGACCTTGGAAGGTCAGTGCTACACATCCATAAAGTGATGGGTACATAGGATATGGTTTGATCTATGACAATATTTTTTGTCTCACTTAAACATTATTAAGGTGAGGGGACGTGCAAGGAAGAATGTATAACAACTTTCTTCGAAGCCAGGGTAGAATCCTGTAGGATCGGGTGTTGTGCCTTAGCTAGGTGATAGCAACTCAGTCTTTACTAAAGTAGGTCTAACACACAATGTTTGAGGGTGAATGAAACTCATGCTTATGTCCCGATAAGTAAGCGTCACCAAGGTTGGTGCTAACATGTCAGTTTGTTGAGCGGTGACCATCAGAATTTCTAGAGAAATGTTGTAGCGCTCTTTCCCAAGAAGCTATGGAAGGATTTCCTCACAAGTAACCTGTACTATGGAAGTACTACTTATGCTTGATAGTTGTTTAGGCTATGGCTCTAAATTAGCATTTCATAGACTTAATGGATCGAAGTATGAGATTTCTTATTGTCCGAAACCAAGCATATGTCATGGGCTGGCCGTTAATAGATCATGCGGCAGATGAAGTACTGAATGAAGAGTGGCTGATGCTAGGTAAGCCATTTAAAAGTATGGATTGGGATGTGCCAAAATTTGAACTGGAAGGGTGGCTTGGTTTGGATGTGGAGAGAAATGTTATGAGTTTTTTCCCGAGAAGCAGCGGTGGGTTTTTTCTTACAAGTAACCTGTTTGCTGTGATGAGGATTCTTCAAGAAAAGCTAGTAGTCTTACTAGGGCTTTAGGAATTTCACAGACTTTATGGATTGAATTGTGGTGGGGTTAACGTATGCATAAATAGGCATCATAGGTGGGTCATACCCTATAGTCGTTCCATCTTTGACAGAGTGTAAGTAGAGGACTAATCAGGATTGGAGATGTTGTTGCGCTCTCTCCGGAAGCTATGGAATTTGTGATAACAAGGAATACAATGCTATGTATTATGGATAACTCCTTAACGGTATTGGTGCTAAGATAATACATAGACTATGAATCAAAGTGCAGCATTTAGCTATGTCTGAATAACCAGGATGCTACATGGCAATTTATTCGTATTTCAGGGATTACCAACAGCGCTTGCGAGAAACTTTTTAGGCTTGTTTTGAAAGCCATGGGATCTCGAGAGATCGGTGCTACATATTTGTTTCAACCATCCAATCTGCAAACATCGCTGACATAGTATGAAGGCTATGAAGTGATGATACCTACCTACACCCTAGATAGACAATTTATCTTTGAAGGCCTTTAAACAAAGTCTGGGATTGACTCTACTTAGCAAACCTATGTGGCTTGCATGAGGTATGTCAGGAGGTTTTTAGGCCTACTTTGAAAGCCATGGATATTCTGAAGAATCAGTGCTATATATCTGTGGGCATCGTGGAAAAAGGTCCTATAACCCACTTCGAGGTGTTTGGAGCCGCCACCAACTTGGGTTTTTACAGACGGGGTTGGACGTCTGCATCCTTTCCAAGGGAAAGGGAGGATATAGGCTTTTTAGGGCCAGGGCTAGACACTTGGGCCTAAGGTTGACTCTCAGACTGATCTGGTTTTCAAGGATCTAGGTAAGCTGTTGGGTTGCAATTGAGGAAGGTGTTAGGCACCCCAACTATCCACCTTTTTAGGGTGGCTCCTTTAACCTAGCAACTTCCAAGTACCAGTAAGCGATAGTGTGTGTGTGTTTATTTTATTTTATTGATCTAGACCACCTCTATGGTGTGATCACTATAGTCGCACCTGAGACATAATCTCTGGCTGTCTACAAACCCAATCTTGTATGGTTCTGTGTTCTTACAATTTTGTCAGGATCAGACTACATGTAGTTCTAATATTTGTAAGTCATGGTAGTCAAGTATGTTTGACTGTGAGATTGATTCAAGGTTGGTTCATTTTAGTTGTATATACTTACAGAGTACTCCCCGTTGCTGAAACAGGGGTTTCCTAAGGTTCTGGACTTGTGGGATTTCATGCCATACTTTGATTTATCAGAAAAATGCAAGATTGAAATTTTCCAATCAGTACGCCTGATCTTCATGTGTACGCCTAATCTCTTAATACACCTGATCTTCACAATAAAGTGATTTCAGGCGTATTGTCCCAAATGGACCCCACTTGGTCATTTCAGTGAAGTTTTAAGGCTTTCTAAGGATTTATGGGTATTTTCAAATCATGGGGTCCATAAGGGCAGAAGTGTAGGCTGTAGGCCTGAAATAGAGATACGTCTGATCTCAAGGTGTACGTCTGAAATAGGCTATACGCCTAAATTTTAACTCAGTTAAAATTCAGGCGTATGCTAGATAGTCCGCACTCAAATGGACATATCTCCCTCCATACAACTTGAAATTGAGCGAGCTTGGTCGCTTTGAAAAGATAAAAAAGAGATCTTTCCAACAAGGTATAATGAGCATAATTTCATAGTATGCCTAAAATAGGTATACGCCTGAACTTTAGGTATGCCTGAACTCTATGGAAGTTGGAGTTCAGGAGTATGCTAGACAGTCTGCACTCAAACGTACATATCTCTTTCCACACAACTCAGAATTGAGCATGGTTGGTCCATTTGGAAAGCTAAGAGAGATATTTTCAACAAGGTATAATGAGCATAGTTTCATGGTACACCTAAAATAGGTATATGCCTGAACTTTAAGTATGCCTAAACTCCATGAAAGTTGGAGTTCAGGCATACTAGTTCTGAGTCAGAAACCAACAACCGATTTTTTGGGATTTTGGGCAGGTGTCTGAGGTCCTCTGACCCTAGGACTTTTGGGCATGGTGAGTAATATCCCTAGGAGGGTTAAATTCCTAGCAACTAGAAGATGGGTGGGACCCACCTTTGGAATTTCACAAAAAGGAAAATACTGTGCATTCAACATAACTTTTTCAACAAAATATGGGTTATGGGACCAACATCTTGGAATCCCAAAATTGAACTTGTCTCAAATTTTACAAAGGGTTTGAGGGGTCAGTTGGGAGTTCCCAGCTAAAATTTTAGGCCGAAATACATTTTACACAGGGAGTTATAGCTCAAACAAGATGGGTTACTATCAGAGTTTAGAATTAGGCAGCATGCTATACATCAAATTAAAAAATACATAAAAAATAGTTAGAATTAGAAAATGAGCTTAAAAAAAATTCATTACATAACTATGATAATTAAATTAATAGTGGACTAAAAGGTTCAACTGAAATCCTTTGTGAGAGGGGGTAAACAAATCGTGCATGGGGGCTGGCTCTATAAAATAGTGCTTGAGCACATTGTTTTAATGGGTGAAGTAGGGTGCATTCTTGGAACCCTTCCCCATTTTCTGAGGTCTATCTTGGACATAAGGGTAGGCACAGGGGTTAGTGACATTTCAGGTGAGTCACTGATCCCACATGAATATGAAAAACAAAGCAAAAGAGCCTACTTTAGCATGTATACAAAAAAAAACAGAAAAAAGGGGAGAGACAAGTTGTCTCCCCTATGTCTCACTCAATAAACTGGAGGGGGTGAGTCCATTACAGCATGATAGGGGGATACTTAAGACATAAAAGAAGGGGGAGAGGGGGCCTACCTGGTTGTGGGTTGGCTCCTTCTTCTTTCTTTCCTTCTCTTTCTCTCTTTTCTTTTCTTTCCTTTCTTTTCTCTTATTTTTTTGGGCTTTTCTTTCTTCGCCTCCCTTTAATCATGACATGGGGGATTTCTATAGTAGGGAGCTAAGGGAGGTGGGATGGGGTGGATAAGGATGGAAGGGTGTGGAAGGGGTGAGGTGGTTGGTGGAGGAGAGGAGGTGGGAGTGTGGATGAGAAGAGAGGTGAGGTGAGCTTTCTAGAAGGGTTGTGGGAGGTGGCAGCTTGTAGTGAGGAGGTGGGGAATGTGTGGAGGAAAGGAGGAGTGGTGGTAGCTTCTAGAAGGTTCTAGAGGGTTTCATGGAGGAAGAGAGTAGTGTGTGGCTGAAGGTGAATGTAGTGGGCCGTCATGCCACATGTCATGTGGTGATAGGTTGTGGGGGAGCATGTTGGGCCCATGGGGGGGTGCAAGGCTAGGAGAGGTGGTCCTTAGATGTCCATCATTCATTTGGAATATTTCAAATGAGGGGTGTAGGGTTTAAAAATTGTTTCAGGGGTATTTTGAGTATTGTAGGTAATTTTTGAAAAAAGTAATTATTGCTTTTTTTTGGATTTTCTCCCTTCACTATCTGTGTCTATTTTTTGGGTTCTATAGCTCCTAGATTTTCAAAGTTTATAAGTTTTTTTCATCTCCCAGACATCCTAGTCGCAACAGAGCTTACGGAATCAAAATCATATATGGGTAAGTAGGTCAAAACTGGCTCCGAATGTACCCATATTGGCTCGTACCAATGAAAGAAGGGCAAGAAGGTAAAATTGATTTTCAAAAGCTTCATATGAAAAGTAGCCCTTGAGATTTGTGAGCCATAGGCTCTGGCTGTGTACAAATCAGATACCTGAGCTAAAAGTTATGCTCCAAGTCTTGAATTATCCTAGGAGAAATACCGCTTTGTCTTGTGACTAGTTTTTTCTGGGTTTGAATGGGGTGTGATTGTAATCATGGTTGTTTAGGTCTTGGATTTGTGATGCTTTGGGGTCTGATAGGCAGATAATCTAACCCTTGGTGAATTTCTAGGAGATTTCCAAAGGGGAGTCATCTGATGGAGAAATGTGCCATGGGTTAGCAAAGAATTGAGTCAATGAGTGATGTTAGGTTTGTGAAAGGGTTTCTCCATTTGGGCATTTATCGAAGATCTCAAAAATCCTGAAAGAATGAGCCTAACCTTGATGGATTTGGATTTCTGGAGAGTTTTCGGGGGCTCACCGAGTGTCCATGGCTGATACAGGTGCATTTGTTGTACTTTGGAGACAAATTGGGGCAATTGAGGGGCATTGTGTCCTCTGGGGTTTTTCTTGGGAAGATTTAGGGCTTATGTGAGTATAGCCACTGACTGGCTGAGTTTTTGATTTGTATCGAGTCTCTAGGGTTTTTCTGAAAGTCTGATTTTGGGAAAAAATGATGTATTTTTGAGGGTGTAAGGGAAAAATGGTAGTTTTATTACCTTTTTGTACCCCAATATGAGAATGTTGATGATATTTAGAGAATTTTGGAAAAAAAATCGGCTCCATAGCCTGTGGTTTGAGTTTTTTAGAGGTGTAGAGGCAAAATAGTCATTTGCCAGCCTTTTGGGATTTTGATGCTGAAGGCCTTGCAAAAGTGGCTAAGACCTAGATGTTTTCTTTGTAGAGAGTATTTTGGGAGTTATGGGGAAAATGGGTTCAAATAGGGTTGATTTAGCCTTCAAAGGGTACAATGGTAGAATTGTAATTTGCCAGGCTTTTGATGCTTCAATGTGGGAAGGCTTATGAAGGTTGATAAATTCAAGGTGTCTTTGTTGATGTAAAGAAGTTGAAAAGTGGAGTTTAATTGGGTTTGATTTGGGCTTCTAGGGGTGTAGGGGTAAAATGGTAATTTGTTAACCTTTCGATGCTTCAGTTGGGGAAGGCTTATGAAGGTTGGGAAATTCAACGTGTCTTTGTTGATGTAGAGAAGTTAAAAAGTGGAGTTTTAATTGTATGGATTTCGGCTTTTGAAGGTATAAGGGTAAAATGGTAATTTGTCAGCCTTTTGATGTTTTAATGTGGGAAGGCTTATGAAGGTTTGGCAAATTCAAGATGATGATGATTTAGAGTATTTTCATTGTGTTCGCAACCAAAATGTCCATTGAGAATGCTTGCCTATTCAAAGCTCAGGGGTGTCTAGACCTAAGTCTTATCCCATGCTGTAATGAACCCATCTGACTCCATTTATAAACCTGAGTCAAAATTTAGGTGCTGACACCTTCTATAGCGCAGGCTGAAGAGATTTTGAAACTTTCTCAACTCATTCCTAATCTTGAAGCCCTCATAGCAGAATCTAAAGCAAAAGTAGTCAGTCTAAAGCAAGATCATGCTGAAGCAACACGTTTGGAGAGTTTCATAAATACAGAACTGGTAGTGTTGGCAGAACATTTTAATTATGTGAAGTCGGAGTATATGCGTCTCGCAAATCACATGAGTGCTTACTATGCCATCCTGGAGGACAACGAATGTGCCACTGAGAACAAGGAACATCTGATTGCTCGTGCCGGAGCTATTTTGGCCATAAGGCAGGGGAATGTTAATGATGAAGCACACCTTAAGCAAGTGACTGAGCGGTCTGACGCTGAGCTCGTTCTGCAGTAGCAAATTCTTCTCTCTCAAGAACTCCATGATAGGCTCAAAATGTTCTTTCTAATTTTTTTTGTCAAATAAGCATGTTTGTCTCTCTCCTTTTTTTGTTGGTTATCAGTGAATATGTAGGCCATCTAAATATTTTATCAATGAACTAACTTTCTTTGTGATTTCTGCATCAAAACCTCAAACTAATCTAGTCAAACTTTCCATTTCCTTCTTGCAATCATCTTTATACCTTTTAGAAAGTATTTGGTCCCCTTGACCATGAAATTCTTGAAATTTTCTTTCTTTGTTGGAATCTAAAGACCTTTTCTTGATTTTGGTGAGTTTTAAGGCCTTAAACCTTAAATCTAGTCGGTTAGGAAGCGTTGTACTGCTAAAACGAGCACTTTGGCACATTTTTGGTGGGCTTTATGAAGATTTTTTGAGTTTTAAACTTCAAAACCCATTCAGAAACTCCGGTCTTCGTCTCAGGCGACGATTAGGGTTTTTGGGGAACCGTTCGTTGCCTTAGGGCTGGCTTGAGTGATCGTGAAAGGCTCTCCCCACATTTATTCATGAGTTGAGGCCCCCCCCATTCACACACTCTTTATTAGATAGGATGCTTGGCACGAATGGGTAAAAATTCCGTCATTCGCCTGCTTTGAGGCGTTATGCTGCTGAATTTACACCATTGCAGAAGCATACATGAATGTAAAACTATAAGTTTCATTCGTGCACTAAGAGTGCTTATTCACACAAATTTTTAATATGCATATTTTATCTTGTATCCATATCTAATTGTGGTTTCTTTTTCCTTATAGAGTTATGACACCTAGGAGACGAATCTTGTACGACCACGAGTGTCATGAAAGCTTTCTTTCATTAATTCGCCAGACTCACGAATGGGCTCATAGTTAGAGTCTTTTTGATCCAGAATTTGTCGATCCAGTAACTGAGCATGTACCGAGCCTGTCTGATTATATTAGAACTGTCTGTAAGGGTTGGTGTCGCCTAGATGACCACGTTTGTTGGGATAACTCGGCTCACAAAGCTTTACTTCCCTCAATTGAAAAAGGGAAAACTCTCAAGGATTTGACCACCAATGATCTTAGAAGTTTGATTCGGAAGGTCCGCTTGGGAGAAGAAAAATGGGTAAGCTGATTTTACAAGGAATCTTCTTCTTTTTCAAGTGGTGGGAGTAGATGGGATGCTCTCATCGAACATTTCCTTAATCACTACCGTGTAGAAATAGACACCACTGGGATGGCCGAAGCATTGTGTGGTTCTACCAATAGCTTTGACAAGCATCATGCGATGGTAGAAGAGGTGATATCAAGGTGGTGTCCTGACACTAACATCTTTTATGTCAATATGGTGAGCTAGGCATTTCACTATGAGAATCTATTGGCGTAAGCCATTTGCCTCTTAAAGGGAGACTGATGGAGGAGTATATTCCTTTCAATGCTCACTTTGAAATGCTCTTCGCTACATGTCGAAGATTATTTCAAGTGTTCTCCGAGTTTAATGACATAAACATCTTGTATGGAAACTGGCTTAGACGCATTTACCAGAGTCCCTTAGGTATGACTGCTAGGAGTAAGCCTTTTCCATGAACCAAACACAACATTCGACGTAGCGTTGACCTTAACGTTCCTACATTTTTTGTTGGGGTTTATACAACCGTTTTGAGTGGGTGGGCTCTCCCAAGCAGCATGGGTGAACGCATACGCCCTAGAGTATTCATTACTCTTGCCAACCTTGTAGATGGGATCTGTATGAACTTGGCGGTCCCTAGTCTTTGCTACCTATATAGTGGTCTGTGAGACATCATGAAAACGGGTCTTCAAGAAGGTTGGATTGGGGAGAAACTAGTGTAGTTTCCCCTTCAATATTTTTATGCCTGGTTGGGGCTTCATTTCCCTTCCATTTACCAAAGAGGAGAGAAGAATCTCTGCACTATTGCATATATCAACACCTTGAAGAATTAGTGAGTAGAGATGGTGCTATAGCCTACCACTCTATTTTATTTTACTCAGAAACTTATTCTCATCCCAGACCACTTGTTTGGGATGTAGACCCTAGTAGATAACTAGTCATTAGCAGAGGAGGCTTGGGCATATTTTCGCTATCTTTGGAGCGGTGAGTTAGCACAGAGGAGGGATAGCCATTTTCAAATTGAGGCTTACAACCCTCACCGATTTGCATGCCAATTTTTGTGTTTCTAAGGTCTCCTCTCTCTCCCTACCCGTATAAAGATAGGGGGTAGGATGACCAGCTTGGAGAGGATTCAGGAGGCATGCCTTATATTTTATGAGGTAAGGCACAGGTAGTTGTGTTATCATCCCTAAAGAAATGGTTGAGCAAAACAACCTCTATTTTGACTATTGTTATGCCAAGTGGTGGTATAACTCATTCTTTTCGGTTGTGAGACATAATGAAGATAGAGGCAAATCCCATATTATTTTTTATGACGGTTAATGTACCATAATAATGGTCAATAAGTCCTATAATAAGATGTTGGCCAAGAAGACATCAATCGTTCAATGGTCACTTAGAGGATACTAGTTCGGTACCATTATCCCCTTCGGCCACCGAAGGAGAAGAGGAGCCAAATAAGCCAAAGAGGAAGAGAGGAGCAAGAAGTAAATCTCGTGGAGAGGGGTCACAACGCACCCCATCTCTTGATAGAGCTAGGGAGCCTAAACGGATCTCTCCCATCCATGAGGACGGTTTTGAAAACATTGGGGGATACCCCTTTGTAGATCCATAACACACGACGGTAGGAGTGAGACAAAGCGAGATCCCATATGTTAAGGAATTTGTGTCAGGGAGTAAGACCCTTAAGGAACAAAGACAACTGGTTGACATATTACTAGTGATGTAAAAGCAAGGCTTGGTACATCCTTTCAATCATTCTTCCCACACTTCTGCTACCACCCAACTCACATTAGAGAGCAAAACGGTGCACAAAGTCACTCATACTGGTCCTAGAGCACCCAGAGGACCATGGGAGCCATTTAATATTTTACGGTATGCCTCTCATCAACAGTTTTACAGTGTTTGCATCATGATTAGGAGGGAACTCCAAGCCTTATGGCATTGTGGGGGCATTGTGCATGAGCTTATCATCACCATGAATGGGTATAACTTAGAAGGTCACTTCCTAGACTATGTCTTCTAAAAAGTGACTGGCATCATGCATTAGCTTCAAGCGTATATCCTCGCCGGCCAAGACATTTCTTTGGTGACTAGTGACTCCCTTTTCAGTTTTATAGATAATATTAGGAAGGAATTGATGGTTATGGGAAGGAGCCTGCCCTTCGTAACATCCAAATTTGCTCATGGCATGGTAGAGAAATGCTTAGGAGAAGATGAAGTGTTGTTTTGCGATTGAATGCTCTCTTGCCACTAACTAGCCTACTCATTTCAATGATAAGGCAAGCAATGAAGAAGAGGTAATGACCCAAGTCCAATAGGCTGCGTCATGTGAGACAGCAAGACATGAGCCTTATGTCCCTTTTAAGGGGAAGGGTGTCGTTGAAGATGATAGACCCTCATGCATTCCTAGAGAGGGGACTTCCTCAAGCATTCCAAAGGTTGGGGGATCCTATAGTGTGCTTCCTGATCAAGAGCCGTGGAATCCTCCCTTGCCAACACCTTTTAAAGAGCGTGCTGAAGTTTGTTCATTGTATATGTATAGCTTTTATAATTCTCATTTTCCTATTTTTTCATCTCGAACTCTTTTTCTCTTATGATTATTCTATACTCAGGTCCTAGTAGAGGGTACAGTGGAACTTACACCTCCTGAGATGAAAAGACCAGACCTTGAGGGAACTATCCCCAAGAGGAACACAACAGATGAACACAACATCCCAATGTTAGGGGAAATAGGTTTAGCGGAATGAGTTGATAAGACCTACCCTATCATCACCCTTGAGGAGCAATGGAACATAGTTGAATTAGTATTGGGCATGAATTTTGATGAAATAAATTATTCTCAAGAATTCGATGCATTTATAGGCCTTCAAGTCCCTACCGATAGCTTACATGATGTGGTTATGTTTGAGATAGAGGAGTTGATAGATTATGAGGGGTCTAAAAAGGATAACCCATGATGGATTGATGGTTTCGAGGAGGGTAACCTACTGGCTGATGAATCAGAAAACATTAGTGTTAACCCAAGAGAGTCATTGATAACCTAAGTGAGTCATTGACTACCACCCCAGAGGTAGATGATCAAGGGGAGAAAGATAATGGCAAAGGGATCCTGGCCAAGGGTGAATCTTCTAGTTTTGTTGATACAGAGGTGCCTAAAGTGAATAACCCTCTTGAGACTGAGAAGGTCCAAGACGAGACTATTAGTGAAATCAATGGGCCTAGCACTGAGTTTGCTGGTAATGCTCTTGTTACACCATCCGATCCTCTAATTAAGGAGGGAAGTAACATAGAAATAATTCGGGGAGAAAGCCTGGTTTGAGAGGAGGCTGTAGGGAATGTAACTCCCCTTGAGCTTATTGCCGATCTACTTATGACAAAGCTAGTGGATGATGACTCATCCTAAGACATGATGGTTTCTGAGAAAGGTATATATTGCCCTTCCTCTTATGGTACTTGTGCCTTTATCTTTGTGCATTCTTAGGTGCTAAATTCTTCTTTTGTTATTAATCCAACTGTTGAGGAGAACCTCCCTACGAGACAAAAATTTGCTAAGATTCCCCCCATGGGCCAAGGTAAGCTTTACACCTTGTCACGAAGTATATTTCTATGTGCCCTTGCTGAGGCTTTTCTTGATTTGCCCAGATGAAATTGTGAGCATGGCTAGTGTCATTTGGTGCTTATCTAAGATCGCTTTGGCGCGTGTAATCTGACAGGAGATGCTTGATTTGATAGAGACTCTAACACTTTCGTCACCTGATCTCATGAGTACATGGGATGAGGTATTAATGTCTCTCACTGAAGATGTGGAGATCCATATTCATAATAACGGGTTTCAACAAGGTGTGGAGATGTTCTTTGAATCCTTGGTGAAGCGGTCAACTCTGGTGATGGAACTTGCCAATATTGAGGGCAAATCGGAAGACCAAGCTAATCTAAGTGCTACGGAGGCCGAGAATAAGACTTTGGTGGAAGAACTCAACCGAGTTTGTGACTTAATGGCGAGTATTGATGCTGACTTGGCTAGTGCTAAAAAGGAGTTGTTGAGGGTGTAGGCTCGTATTGTGAATCTTACAGCAACCTAGGAGGCGAAGGAAGCAGAAGGAGCTATCATTAAATCAAGAATTATTATAGTTTCTTCCATCGTAGACCGTCTTCAAGAGGACTTTAGCATGTGGGGTGATCATGTTCGGTCCTCCCTAACTACTGAGGAAGACTTATGTAAATGCCTTCTTTCTGCTTTCCCAAACTAATGTACCCCTAGCATAATGTTACCCCTTTTTGTTAATAAAAGAAAGAGATAGGGTTTCATGATTTGTTGTCTTGTCCTCTTTTGAAATTTTCATCTTTTTAAATCATTTTCTTTACTCAACATTGTAAGAGTCAAGTAAGACTAACATTATAAGAGTTAAATGTGATCGACATTATGAGAGTCGAATGTGGTCAATATTATAAGAGTCGAATGCGGTCGACATTATAAGAATTGAATGTAGTTGACGTTGTGAGAGTCAAATGTGGTGGACATTATGAGAGTCAAATACACTTTACTTTATAAGAGTCAAATTTGATTAATTTTTTAACATTGAGAGAGCCGAATATAGTTGACTTTATGAGTCACATGTGATTAATATTGACATTATGAGAGTCGAAAACAACGAACATATTTGCCCTTTTTGCATAAGTGAGATTTCCTGCTCTTACAGCGGCCATTGTGATGGTATATCCCTGAAGTGATGCTAACAACGTTCTTCTAATGATGATATTGAATCATTGCCTTGCAAGAAGTGCTTTGGTGACGTTGGATGAATTCAGACGATTGTAATAGGATGGGCTTGTTGCTTTTGTTCTCTTTTCGAGATGCCTTTTTTAAAGGATTGCGACCATTCATGTTTATAAATAAGAGGGTTGTGTCCACCACCCTTCTTATTCCTTTGGCTTTTGCAAATGCCCTTTTATTTCTGTGTTAGAAAAATGGCTCCCAAGAGAAGGATTGCCAATGTTCCCAAAGTTGGAGAATTATCGCTATCATGAGTGAGGCGGGACGAATCTCCCCCAATCAAGGAGGAGGATCTTGAGTCTTTATTCGACTGTGGTATCTATTATGTCTCTTATTCATCTTAGTGACGAATTCTTTTGGTTTTCATGATCTAATGATGTTGATTTTGTAGATGTGGTGAGATTGTCCGCTGTTGAAGAAGTGGAGACGCGAGTCAATGAGGCTCGCAAGGAATGAGATGAGCTTATTAGGAGTTTGGTTGGCATGTCTATTGAAGAAGTGGATGTCTCTTTCATTCAAGAAGAGATCCTAGACATACTAGGTCACATAGAAACTCGTGTATACAACTCTGAGTTCAGGGGCATTGTAATGTGTCTCTTTGATGCTTTGTCTAAACTCTATGAGGCAAAGGACTTTAAGTTGCTAAAAAGGCTAGAGCATGGTATCTGTTTGCACCTTCAGGAAGAAGAGATCAAGATGGAAAATTTAACTACCCGGGTGCTAGAAGAGATTGGTCTGCTAGTGAGAGATGTTGACGAGTTGATGGCATAGATGGAGGCACTAAAGGAGCACTAACAAGGTGATGAATTGTCTGGAATCTCGCAAGAGGTTCGTCAGTCACATGGGGAACTCAATTTTTCATACCATCTATATGGAGGACCGATGCAGGGGTGAGCTAATGATTCTAGCAAGTGATCGGCCCAGCGGAGTCTCTAGGGAGACTATCTTCAACCTCAGCATGGCACAATAGGATGTCAATGCAGCGAATGATGCCCTGGAGGTGAAGTTGGAGGTGTTGCCTACATTGCGTGCCAAGCTTATGAGTTTTATTATCCCTGATGCAGCGAGGGATTGAAGATATAACATGGTCATAGGGCAGGGTGCCCTTCATTATATTATTTCCTTTATTGTAATGATCGAAATTTGCACAAAAATCTTTTACATATGTAATTTTCCCCCACCTTTGAGAAATATGTCATGTGTTATGAGACAAAATGATATAGTTCTCAATGAGAGATTGGGTGTGGATGATGATGGGGCTACCTCTCTCTTGTTATGGCAAGTTGCCTATGTGCCCTAGAATAGGATCAAGCTCGGTTGTTGTTCAATTATGTGATTTTGAGTATTATTTGTCCCTTTTTTACCCCTAGTGGTTGCCCCTTAGGTTTAGGGTTCTCTTAATTATTGCATCCCATTACCATTACTGGTTTTTAGTGAGATCAGCGAGAATTCAATTTTTCCATAATTGAATTCTCTTACTCGTAGTGCCCATATTGGTTTTCATCACGCATTTTCCATCACGCTTTATTTAATATATATATATATCCCTTTTTTACCCTTAGAATCCGTTAACCTAAGGCTGAGGGTTGCCTAGATTTTGCATCTCATTACCATTGGTGGTTTTGATGAGATCGGTAATGATTGATGATTTTTTTTGAAGACATGTGGTTGCATCTGAGTCGTGGAGAGACACAGATTGCCTACGTACCTGCATAAATAAGATCAAACCGATGTTGTTCCTCAAAGCACCATGACATTTAGGGGTGATATTTCTTTAAGAATCTGGCATTGGTAACAGGGAGAATTTGGTTGCCTTCTACGCCACGGAGGACATATGCACCATTAGAGTAGACCTTTTCAATAGCATATGGACCATTTCATTTAGAAGCAAATTTACCTTCTTTTCTTCTAGTAAGGTCAAGTGGTGATCGTACAAGAAGGACAAGCTCACCCTTAGAGGAGCAAAGTTTAATTTTCTTATTGTAAGCCTTTGCCATGTGGGCTTGATATAATTCCAAATGTTGTTGTGTGGCTATCTTGGATTCATCAAGGGTTTTGATTTCTGAAAGATGAATCGTGGTGGCCTCTACATCCATCAAGCGATCTTGTATTGAAACCCTTAGCGATGGGACTTGGATTTTAATTGGTCAAACGGCCTCTGCTTCGAATACAAGGCAGTCGGGCGTTACCTATGTTGGTGTACAAAAGGTAGTACAATATGTCCAAAGTGCTTTTAGTAAGCACTCATGCTAGTTCTTTTAATGTCTAGAGATCATTTTTTAATGATTTTACAGAGAGTCTTGTTGAAGGCTTCTGTCAAACTATTATCTTGATGATAATAGTGTGAAGAATGCTCTAGATCAATATTGTATTTTCCATGAGTTGGTACAAAGATGAACTGACAAACGGCTGCCCGTTGTCTGTAATTATATGATCGGGGATGCCAAACCTGTATATGATGGGACCTTGACAAACCAGACAATGGTGGAAGCTTTAATTTCTCACAAGGCAACAACCTCTATCCATTTAGAGAAGTAATCTATTGCGATAAGAATGTATCAGTGCCCTTTGATAGAGGTTGGGGTAATGGGCCCCATTATATCCATCCCCCACTTAGAAAATGGCCAAGAGCAAGAGGTAGTGTGCAACGGTTTGGCTGCATATGGCCATAATTGCTATGTAGTTGACAAACATGACATTGCTTGGCATACTCAATGCAATCGATTACCATTATTGGCTAATAGTAGTCAAGTCTTTTCAATTGGTATTATAGCTTAGGGCTGCTTTGGTGTCCTTCACATACACTAGTATGTACTTCATTCATTACATTGCTTACCTCATCAGCTGATAAGCAACGCAGTAATATGCCATCTAGCAACCGCTTGTATAGTTGATTACCTTGTAAGGTGAATCGGGGAGCTCACCGTCTCATTTTTGTACGCTTGATAGGGTCAGCTGGCTCCTTATCCATGCGATGTTGAATTAGGGGCTTGCACCAATCTTCTTCTCCTGAGTTTGATTTTTCATCCATGCCTTGTGCATCACACTCTTGTAAGTCGGTGTTACAAATGAGGACATCTTCCTCAATAGTTGCAGATAATGGGGAGACAACCCTTCTTTCTCCAATATGGATGATGAGATAGTCATTCCTTGGTTGTGCAAGAGATGTAGCCAGATTGGCCAGTGTATTAGCTTACCTGTTATGGTCCCTTATAACATGTTGTATCTGTAGGCATCGAAACAACTTGGCCTTGTCTTTAGCCCTTTGAAAATAAGGTGTTAGACTTGGCTTTTTGATGTGGTAAAGACCGCTCATCTGGTGGACAATGAGCTCTGAATCTCCATAAATTGTAAGGTCATTTACATGGATTTCTAAGGCCAATTCAAGTCCCGTGATCAGATCCTCGTACTCAGTTTCATTATTCAAGCGCCCCTCTATTAGTGTGAGAGAGTGCATAATGATGCCATTATCTATGGTGACAAAAACAATGCCGATCCTTGAAGACTTGCCTATGTCATCTCTTGGAGCAGCGGAAGGGCCCGGGATGCTCCATCAAAAAAATTTCCCAGTCTTAATTTATTTGGACTTGCATGATGTTCTCATTGGGTAACTTCATTTAAAGGGGTGAACCATCAGGTACTGGGGTGCGCGGCTAGGAAATTTGCTAGAGCTTGACCTTTTACTACGGGTTGCAAAACATAGTGAATGTCGAATTCAGAGAGAAGGACCGTCCACTTAGCGATATGACCTTGAACTAAAGGATGACTCATGATGTACTTCAATGGGTCAGCTCTTGATATAAAATGTATCGTCACGGTAAGCAGATAATGTCTCAGCTTTTGTAGCACAAAAATCAGAGCTAAACAAATCTTCTTAATAGAAGAGTAGTTTAGCTCAGCGTCGACCATTATCCTACAAAGGTAATACAAAGCATGCTCCTTTCCTTCTTCATTGTGTTGGGCTAGCAATGCCCCAAGCAATGATTCCATAGCTACTACATATAGTAGTAATGGCTTACCCGGAGCCAGGCTCATAAGTATTGGCAGATTCAGTAGGTATTATTTTATACTGTCAAAAGTATTATGATAAGCTTGGTGTCACACAAAAGGAACTCCCCTTCTTCATCAATCTTAAAAAGGGTTGGCAATGTCCCGAAAGGTTTGAAATGAATCGACAAATGTATGTAAGTTTACCCTGCAACCTTTTAAGTTCAAAGATGTTATGTGGTATTGGCATTTTGACTATGGTAGTGATTTTCTTGGGATCTATTTCAATACCCTTATGTCAAACAACAGATCCAAGAAATTGCTTTGAAGATAAATTGAAAGCACATTTGAGAGGATTCATTTATCATATTATAGCGACGAAGCTGTTGAAAAACCCAATCCAGATTAGCAATGTGGTGCTGTCTGAGTTTTGTTTTCATGACCAAATCATCGACATAGCATTCGACCGTGTCATATAGCAGATCCTCGAATATATAGGTCATTTCCCTCTAATAAGTGGCACTAGCATTCTTTAGACCGAAAGGCATGACCCTATAACAGAATATTCTAATCGGCGTACGAAATGTTGTAGCCTCTTCATCTTATGGAGCTATTTGAATTTGATTGTATTCCGAATAACCATCCATGAAAGAGAGAGCTTTGTACCCTATGCTAGCGTCTACCAACAATTCTGTGAGCGGTAGCGGGAAGTCGTCTTTCAAGCATGCACTATTAAGATCCTTGTAGTCAATACACACCCTAATTTGACCATTCTTTTTTTTGTATAGGCACAATATTTGTGAGCCATTGTTGACAATATCATGTTTGGCCTTACGAGGATGTTGCTTAATTGGTCATTAAGACGGATCGAAGGCAAGGCGATGGACAACCATGTTGGGGTTCAGTCCTGGCATTTTAGAGTAATTCCAGGCGAACACGTCTCGATTTTTTTAAGAAACTTGAGGTACTATGTTTGTTCTTCTAAGGAAAGGCATGCATTGATGAAAGTGGGACAAAAATCTTCTTCTGTTCCTAGGTTTACTTCGATTAGGTTGTCGACTATTGCTTGGCCTTCATCTTCAAGTTCCGGAGGAGTAGGCATGACTGGCTCCATAATAAAATTTTTAGAGGGTGGTGATTGTGTCTCTGCAAATAAACATTTAAAGGGAACATCTTCTAGTAGGTTCATTTAATATGCTGTTATAGCATAGGAGGAAACTTTTAATTTGGTGGGCCTACTGCCCAACCCCCTTGTATCATCTTTGTTCTTAAAATAAGGACGAAGTGTTCAAATTGTTGAGTTAGAACTTTCTTGCCCTTATAAAAATTCTCCCACTTCCCTTATTGGTCAAAGATAGAACTCTGAAGCAATTGGGGAACTAACTTCATGTGTGGCAACAAGCTATCTAGATCTTTGAGTTCTCTCTTTGATACGGGACCTAAGTGACCCTTTGAATGGATAGGTCATTCAGAGAGGAAAATGAAGGGTGATCGATAAGGATCGACCCATGTTGCTGACAGGCGTGTTAGTGGGAGGACGGAATTTTGTGCTATTGAGTCTGGTAACAACGTGGGTTTGTCCTTAGTTACTTTAATGACATGTTGTACTTTAAGCTTTCGAGGCTTGACATTACTGTTCTTGTCCTTTCCTAGAGTATCACATACCTATTCCTAGGTATTAGTCTTTTGATAGTATGTGGCATCAGCAAAACATTTGCTGTTTGGAAGGGGTTATTGTCAGCTTTGAAGGTGCCTTGAGTATCTTGCTAGGGGTACTTGATACATTGGTGGTAGGTGGAGGGGACCACCTGAAATTTATGCATCCATGGTCGACCGATGATGGCATTGTAAGAAGTGTCTACATCAATTACATAGAAAGATGTCCAATCTCTATATGGCTGAACTTTTTCCTTAACATGATAGAGCCAAAAGGGCATTGCTCATTTTGATTAAAGCCCTGAATGACAAGTGTACTAGGCTTTAGTTGAGATGGATCCACTCCTAGGTAATCCAAGGTTTTGGTTGGAAGTATGTTGGCTGTTGAGCCACCATCGATCATTTCCCTAGATATTAGCTGATTATCGATGATACTCATAATGAATAATGGTCTATTATGGCGAGGATCATCAGAATACCGATCAGTGTCTTTAAAAGTGATTGTGGGCATACACAATCCTTCTTGTGTCACGGTCTGCCAAGAAGCCCTAACGACCTCATCATTTACTGTGAACTCATCTAGGTGAGTCAGTGCATAGACCATAGAGGCCCTGAGCTTTGGTGACATACAGAGAGCATCATAGATGGTTAACAATGATGGGATATTCTTGAGATATGCCATCACATCATATGGAATGAGATTGTCTTCTTGATAGTCATGCTGTGTTTAGTTTCTATAGCTGCTTTTTCATTGCATCGACTTGTTGATTGGCTATAGGACCCCATGACAAAATTTGTTTTCCAGACCGCAACTTGACTTGGTTGATGTACCAAGAGTGTGATTGACTTCCTTCCAGTAGGGTGGTGATTTTAAGCTTGGTAACATTGTAAGCCTCTATTAACGGATGAGTAGGCAATTCGTCCTCAGAAAAATCATGAGGTACAGTGGCGAAACTAGAATCATCGTCATCACTAGATCTGCCTGAGTTAGATATCAAGGGTGGCATGTCTTGTAAAGATAAGTTATAATGTAGGGTTTGTCATAAATTTGGGGCATCTCCATCTTCATCAGCCAAAGTCGAGGAGTCATCGGCATCTATGTCATCATCCCATTGATCTTGAGGCAAAAACTACACCACACTTTATATGTATTAGATATCATCTCAATATGCCCTTTGCTGGTGATAAAAGAGATTAATGAGCATTGACCATGAAGAAACATGACAGGATGGTAAAGTCAAGTACCATTCAAATGCATGTGAGTCCAGTGTGACTGAAAAAAGTCACACCAATAAATCATGTGTGATGGTTGGCAAATCGATTTCTTACAAGAAACGAATGGTATAAAAATGGGGACCCGCATCCCCTGTATATAGTGTGAATGGAGGAAGCTAGTACTCCTCTAGAAATTGGGTAAGATATACCTCGTGTCTGATAGGTTGCCTTGTTTCACCAAACCATTGGGAATCCAGCAGTTGAGCAATGATTGGGTCAGGGACGCCCTCAAATTCTTTATATGTTTGTTATAGAGGAGGTTGTCTCAGGGGGTCCGTATTCCAAAGATCATAGGGCTCCATGCCTGACTTCATAAATTTATAAATAAACATTTAAATCAGTAGCCCCAAGAAGGTATGCTTTATGGTGCTAAGTTCATGTACCAATCCAATTGTGAACAATCTAGGGAGAGTGGAATAATTGCAACAACAAGTTGTCATTATGCATTACCTTTCTACATGATATCATGAATTTAAACAAATGATGGCACCAGCATTGATAGTCTTCATCAGAGAAGGTGAAAAATAGCGAAACCTCAAAACCAGGGGAAAATGCCTCTAAATATGCAACTTGATGTCAAGGAAAGGCTCATCGCCTGAACTTGGTCAACACATTCCGGAAGCATGTGTGTTTCCATGTGTCATAAGCAAATGAGTAATTCTTGTAGAACGTAATGGTAGGTCTTATATAGAATCTATTAATGCGATGGAGATACCACTAGTGTTATATCTATACACTGCCATCAGGATAATTACCCCTTTTGAGTGGTCTTGGTATGTCAAGCTATTGTGAAGCCAATCGATCACTATTATTAACCCATGTGGCATTGATACTAGGTGTGATTCTCTGTGTGGGTGAGGATTAAAATCACGTACAATCTACACCATATTACAAGTAACGATTAGAGACTAGAGAAAATCTTTAGGCATAAACTCTTTTAATGTCACTAGCATTCGCGGAGGTTGTTCTAATAAGTCGCTTTCATGGAGCAATGGTGGAGAGGCCACAACTTTAGGAACTTTCTCCTTTTTCTTGATTATCTCTTTCAAGTGAAGTGGCATTTTTCGAGTGCGTTTAGGAGGGCTTTGTGTTTGATAGGTCCTTGTTTTAATAGCTTGGAGTCTTTTCTTACATTTAACCTTGCTTTCGAATATGACCCAATCGTCTCCGTCATTGCTATCATCTCCATTATCTTGAGGACCTATGAGGTTGACCATATCCTCATCAACAAAAACAACGTTTGTGGTGGCGGCCCTTATGTTTGCATCAAGCTCTATAATGTTTTTGCCAATTAATTCCTGAAGCTTATCCTTAAACACAAAACAATCTTGCAAGGTATGGCCCACTATACGATGATACTTACAATATTTTGAATCATTGACCTTATCAGCTTCTACAGGTCTTTTTAACTTGGGGAGTGTGATATCTTGAGATTCAATTATTTGCTTGAAAAGACTCTCCAAATCATCTAGCTGGAACGTATAAGCCCTCTCTTGCCACTCCTTCATGCTTAGCCTGTTAGGAGGAGCTACCTATCTTGTTGGTTTAGTTGTCTTTGCAGTATGTTTGACTTTTAACTTAGTGGGTGGCTTTTTAGTGCTTACCATGGAGAATTCCATCTTGTTAACCATTTTTTTCTTTTTCTTTCACATTTGTTTAGCAATCTCTTTTTCAGAGTGAATGCTTTGGATATTAGGTCATCGAACCTAGAGTGCTTATGCATTATAAGATGGAGAGAGAGCTCGAAGTCTATATTCTATAGACACATCTCAATGAGTGTTTTAAGAGGAGGTGCATTCTCATAAGCATAAGACATATTCTTTCACTTGTTAATAAAGTCTACCACTGACTCATTGTCTCGTTGCCTTTCACTAAGAAATTCATATAGTTTCACAGGCTTATAAGTGCCATGGAACTGATGTACGAATGTTTGTTTCATCGAATCCCAATCTGGTATGGAATAAGCTTTCAAATTTGAATACCACATAAAAGCAGCCCCATCATGAGATTGGATGAACAATTTTAACAATAGGTCACAATGTTGGGCGATGACACCGCATTGGGATTCAAAGTGAGTGATATGTTGCTTAGGACATGTCATTCCATTAAATGTGTTGAAATGATGCTGGACAAATTTCGGTGGGAAGGGTACTGTGTCCACATGTTGAGGGTATGGCTTCACAGTTGTGTATGTGTTTATAGTTTCCTTCTTGTATTCATTGAGCATTTCAGTAATCATTACCCACATATAATTAGGGTCCATCATGGGTGCAGTTGGATGCACATACGGTCCCTATGGCATAAAGGGAGGCTGTGCATATGCATTGTAACCATATGTCCAGGGAGGTGTAGGTCCATATAGGGGTGTCTCCTATTGATGATAAACTGGTTGGTGAGGTCCTTGTGGGTATGGGCCTTATGGGAACCCTTGCATGAATGGTCTTTGTGGAACAGGTGCATTGGGGGCAACACTTGCAACTGGAGCAACCCCGGGCAAAGCGGCAAAGGCATACTCAAGTGTGTAATGGGGGTACCCCCTTGTGTTTGGCTCGGAACAACCGGCCTTACTAATTTTGCTGCAATAAGATTATGATTTGGTGTGGCTGTGCCTTGTCTTTTAAGTGTAAGTTACTTGATCATGGCTTTTAACTCAACTATTGCAATGTCTTGAGCGGCTAAGCGTTGATCTCTGCTTTCTACTTAGGCTCGCCACTCTGTAGTTATAGTGTGTTCCCCTTTAAAGTCAGAGTGGTACTCCTTGAGGTATACATTTTCTATGTTTGTTGTGGGGTCGATTGGAAAATCTTATCCTCCTCTTGATCCTGATATTGTCACTTCTGACCCTTGTGAGGTAGAGGTGTTGATTGTCGCAATAGCCCTAGATGAAGTGTGAGGACTATCTCCATGGTAGACATGACATGAGAGGTTGCTAAAGCCCTTCCAGTGGTTGGTAGCCCTCTTGAGGGTGTTCTGGAGGTCCTAGCACTTGCCGTTAATTGACTGCTAGTCATCATGTCAGCAGAGTTAAAAACTTGTGATTGTGACCTAGAAAGACTTTGGGTGTTGGCAGGGACTTCTTTCTTTACCCCCGTGAACATTACCGCTGCTTGAGAGTTATGAGTTGACTCGAATATTTTACCCATACAAACTTAAGGTGTATAACTTGAGCTGCCTCTAGTGTAGGAAGACAGGGAAGGGTCAGCCCTTTGCGGATGTGCCCATGGTGGTGTTGCGTTAATTTACATATCCCCCACCTTTGGTTTCATGTAGAAGAACTTATGCGCTTTGGCCCTTTTCCATTGAGTGATGTTTCTTTTTTGCTTTTTCTTAGGGGATAACACCTTTCTTCTTTTTGATGGTTTACTTTCTTTAAGCTCCCTGAGTGGTTCAAATCGGGTTAACAAAATTGAGTTCCTGAACTCAACCCTTGCTTGATTGTGTTGCTGATTACGACGCACCTGTGGGATTTGGGTGACCACATTACCCAGTTGTAGTTCTTTTGGTAGAGTATGACTTCCGGTGGTCCTTGCTTTGGAATTATTTTTCTTGTTACATGAGCTTCTTTTAGGTTCAAGTGGCCTGAATGCCCCATTTTGGTTGACAACCTATTCTTTTGTTTAGCCCCTAAGCATAATGGGAACTCCTATGAGAGTAATGTATACTGTAGTTAGATTCTGGTTCTTTGGCAGTGAATGACAATTTTCATTTATACCAACAAGTGTGCGCGAATGAGACTCTTCCTTGTGCTGATTATGTGCGAACGTAGAAATCTTTTGTTCATTCGCCATAGTGACAGCACATGAATGTCTTCATTTTTAGCAGCATGCATTCGTGTGCGAATGGGAAACTTCATGCTCATTTGATGGACATATTTGCAACAAAGGGTCTATGGGCCAATCAAGGTCACTGACTTAGGCTTTCTCTTGGCTATTAGAGTCAAGTAGTTGAAGATTGGTTTCAAACTTAGACATCTAAGACTTTTCGTTTCTCCGTGTACAGAGTTGCTGTGACAACGAGTATTTCGTTGTGAATTAATCTCTTCAACTTCATTCGTGGGTTCAGATTCTAGTGAATGTGAATAATCATACTCATTCGCGTAATTTAACTACGGTGAATGAAATTCTGGGCCTTAGCCCGAATCAACAATCTGCACTTTTCCCGAGGTTTTGATGGCCTTTGTATGAAGGTTTAGCTCGGACTTAAGTATCCATTGTTTCCTTAAGTTGTTCAAAATGATTTGGGGAATATAACCCCTTGGTTTAATATCAAGGTTTTCATTTTTAACATAAACGGGCAACACTAACACTACACGGGAGGAGACTAAAGCCTCAACCCCTGGTGAAGTTAGAGAGACCAAAGCTTCAACCACATATAACTTTTGGGAGACCAAAGACTTAACCGTAGGTAAATTTTGGGATACCAAAGCCTCAACTATGTGGATAGATGGTGGTGGGGAGACCAAAGCCTCAACCCATGTTTTTGATGTGGCTCGTGGTGAGCTAGAATAGGGTTCCACGGTTGCAATTCCATTGAGATACCTATAAAAGAGGGAAATACTCATTAATACAACAGAACTTAAAAAGAGATGAGAGGAAAGTACAGTCCCACCGGGCGTGCTAGATAATTTGTAATACCAAATTTCGAGCCGTGTATGAGGTGAAATTTGTTGAACAAATTATCTAGCTGTTTTAGAGGCTACTTTATTATTTTTATAGGTGGGGACTAATACTCTAAATCTAAAAGACTTGTTAATTACAACTATTCAATACAGCCAACCTCTGATTAACTTCAAGTTTCTCAGTTTGTATTGTAAAGAAGAAGTTGCATAAAAGAAGAAGGGAGAAGATGAACTCTTTGATTTTTATTGATATAAATATGGGGATACAAACTTCGTTACTCAAACATTGGTAAGTTTACCTAGCCATGGCTTAGATTGTCGTAAAGCTTCTTTTAATATCTTCTTTGGAGGAATCACAAAAGTATAATGAACTTGTTTTTCTCTTTTGGAAGAGGGGTAAACTTGTAAACTTTCAAGGAAATGGGGTAAGGTTTGCCTACGCTTTGAGAGTATGGTTTGTTTGAGTTAAAAAAAACTTCATTTCTCATGCAGCTTTTGAGGTATTTATAGTAGCAAAAATGAGTTTGAGAAGAGTCTTCATTGAGGGAAAACTCTATCTCATTCATAGCTTCTTTGTTGGAGTCAGATTTTTTAATCTTTATCCCAAAGATATAGGTAATTCATATATGTGAGAATACACTTTCTTGAGTTCCCTGGGTGGTTAGGAAAGTCGTGGGAGTCATGGCTATCAAAAATAACCAACCTGGAAGAAGATAATATCAAATTTCAGTTTCTGGTTTTTGTAGTGTGCAAACATGAACAGTGCACTCATGCACATTTTAGTGACGAAGACAAGTGACCGAATAAGATTATGATTCTCTATTTACTGAGATTAAGGTGGGCGAATGAGGTATTGTTTGTTCATTCATGCACACTTGTCGGGTTTCTACATAGCCCCTACCTCCATTTGCACCTATTTGTACTTGGATTGTTGTACCTAATTCTTTAGAATTCAGGACCCTTATGCGGTTCACGTCATCTCTGGTCTGAATGGACAAGTACCACTCTAGTCTATGCTCAAATGTGACATGATATCTGATAAAAGGAATATTAATAAATACACAGGTACTTATACCCTCCTTTGATCATGTGTATTGATTCAAACACCCTTTGTCCAATCACATGTCACACATTGATTGGTAATAGAGTGATATCTGTGCATTCAGATTGGAGATGAATCAAAATCTCTGCAGGTTAGGTTGAGGGCATTTTTGGGTTAAGAACCCAGTTTTCTATTTTTGAACCCTTGGTGTCTTAGAGGATGTTAGATTAACAGATTAACAATTATTGTATGCCTCAGAGCAAGGCCTCTGACCCATCGATAATCATGAATAAGGCTTTGGTTGCCTCCGATTTGGTAAGACCAACTAAAGTCACCTTAAAGTAAGATTGACATTAGGGGCCAACACATCAACATTGAAAAAGTGACTTACACTTTTTGGGGGGATGCCTTTTACTTTTTGGTGCTAATGTGTCAGCTCCTGATGTCAGCCGTAACTCTACCAAATCCTCAGGGGCTTTGGTAGATGGTCTCGTTAGTAGATAAGACATTTATTCTACATTAAAAATTTTTTGAGATAAATATCAAAAGTGGGGTAGGAGCCACTTCCCCTATGGAAGGCTAAATCAGAGTTTGCCGCCTCGCCATTTAACTTCCTTTTTATGGGAAGGGAAGATTGATTATAGGAAAAAAGAGAGCTCACTTGGATGTGCCCGTCCCCCTGACAGGAGCGGAGGTTAGCATTGGTTAAGGGGAATGAACACAATCCTCTTTGGGAGTGGGGACATGTCTAATGGCTGGGATTTGTTGCTCCCCCTTAAAAAATGTATGAGGTCCACCCTGCATGGACACATCAGCGTTGGAAAAGTGATTTGCACTTTCTTGGGGATGATTATCATTCTTCAGCGCTGATGTTTCTGCACCTGATGCAAGGTGGACCTTAGGCATTTTTTAAGGGGACGAACCAAATCCTCAAGGCATGTCTAGCCCCTCTATCTTCCCAAGGATTTTGCCCACCCCCTTAACGAACTCCTACTATCTGTTTGCAACCAGAGGCAGATACATCACGTTCAAAAAAGTAAAAATCTCAGCCCCCCAAAAGAAATGTAAATCACTTTTTTGGCACAACATGTCCGCCACTGGTTGCGGGTAGACTGTAGGCATTCATTAAGGGGATGGACCCAATCTGCAATGTTCTATCCTCATCCCTCTTAATGTAGTAGGGATTAGGTATGAACCTTTCATGCAGCGAACAAGGTCCAAGTGGCGTCAGGGGTGGACACATCAGCACAGAAAAAGTAATTTATACATTTTGAGGGGCGCTTTTCACTTTTTGGCACTGATGTGTCCGCCCCTATGCCATTCAGACCCTAGGATTCGTTCCAAATCCTGAGGTCTCTTAATGCTATTCTAAGTTATAGTGCTGACATAGGAGAACGTCTCAAGTCTTCATCAACTCACCATAAAAGCTAAAAAAAAATTCCCAAATAAAAGGAGTTTAAAGTTTGAGTAGTATGTCTAGCTCACTCTTCATCCCTCATCAATGCTATTGTAAGTGATAGGTGCTGACATAGGAGAACGTACACTAGGTCTCAAGCATCCATCAACTACCCGTAAAAGCTAAGAAGAAAAAAAATCCCAAATAAAAGGAGTTTAAAGTTTGAGTTGTCTCTAAATTTCTTCGATTTTGGCTAAAATTCTGTGTTTGTTTTGTATGTTATCCCAAAGAAGATGAGAAAGAGAATATTTATAGATGTCCTAAGCCCAAAAATGCAGACACATGACAAATATTTATAGATGTCCTAAGCCCTATGATGCAGACACATGACAAAATAATAAGTGAAGGCCCCATGTAACTGTTACGTGTCTTCCTTAGTAAGTAATCCTCTTGCAGTGGAAAAATATTAGGTGAAAACGAATCTTGTGAGAACTGTGAAAACGGACACTTCAGCGCCAAAAAGTGATAAGTGCCCCCCAAAAAGTGTAAATCACTTTTTGATACTGATGTGTCAGCCCCTCTGGTGCCGTTTGCACAGTTCTCACGAGATTCATTTGCACATAATCCAAGCCCACTTGCAGTAGGCATTTGATATCCAAAGGGAAGTCGGTGAGGAGTACGATTTTGTCACTTACTTCCTGCAGCTCTCAACAATTTTTTCTTGGTAGTTGGGGTCTCAACATTTTTTTTGGTACACGGCCACATGGACCTTTTACTGTTCCTAACTGCTTGAAGCGGGACCTGGCTGACATTGGTGTGAACAGAGATCTTGAGAACCACCGAGCGAGAACTTTTGCACTGCTCCCCCACCCCACCCCTCCCCACCCGGGATTAGAACCTGGGGCTTCTCTATGGAAGACAGATACCCCAGCCACCAGAGC
>JAOXJP010116999.1:1846-13954 GCA_025762735.1 Platanus orientalis | reverse complement strand
TTATTATTCATGATTTTTAGAGAGTACTATTTTGGACAGATTTGTATTGTTTTGAAAAATATGTTCGATTGATTGTGCTTAGGTTAATCAAGCATGTTCTTATATATTATTTTGTCTAAAAGTTAATATCAAGAATCTATATATATTTTTCATGAGAATTATATGTTTTGATTAAAACTGCAAGAGAATGATATGTTTTGTTAAAAAATCACATTGCCCATCAAGGGGATTTATTAATGGAACCTACTTCACCTGGTATATGGTGCGAACTGTATGGATCCTTATTGCTAGCCACATTAGTAGTAGTAACAACCCACCTCACCAGGTATATGCTCTAATTTTTTTATAGTCGTTAATTACAGTAGCTAAAACAGCTATACAAAACCATTTTAATATATTCATGTACTAATTTTTTCTATTAGATTACCTTAATCAATAAACAATTCAATTTGAAATTGGTTTTGGATATAGATGCAAATTAACGAAGAACTCGTTTATTCGTGCAAACTGGACCCTTCTCATATGGGTTTAAATGGTACAAACTGTTATATGTTCTAGTTTGATAGTAGATATATGTTCTGTTCTATTTTGTTCCGTTCTGACTATGATATGATAAATGTTCTATTCTTTTCTATTTAAGTTAAAAGTATATGATTAGCATTGTTTCTGTTTGTACATAAAACTGTATTTTTTTAAAAGCTCAGTATTATATAGGATTAATTTATGAACTATTCTACATACTGATTAGTAAGTATGAAAGTAAATGTTTCATTTCTATAATCGTGCTAAGTCTTGATCCAATATTTTTATTAGTTTATTATTTTCTTTCTGAGTTTATCAAATAGTTGAGTAGTAGATCAGATATGCATGATTAGAGAGCTAGCTTGATTTGATTATGCTATGATACATTGATTTGATTATCTTAGTTTGGTGACTTTATTTATTTCAGTTTAATTTTCAAAGGATGTAATAAGTTAGAGATTTTAGTATTTGATTTGTAGATGATGGTTCAGATTATATTAGACTAATTATTTAATTTTAATGAGAATGTTAGAATATGCTTATGGATTATTTATAAGATTATGGTTTTTGAAATATGAAACTTTTATACAGGTTAGATTTATGAGATTGTGAACGATTAGGTGATCATTAGAAATTGATTGACGTATTTATTCTGTTGTGTATGAATGAAAAAGAAAAGCTAAAAAAATTATATAGGTTATGAATGAATGAAAGTGAAGTGTTAATGGCATGTGCCAAAATTTATAGACTTTCTAGTATGGGTTTCGAGGCGCGACACCATATGCATCAATAGTAGGTAGCTTGATGTATGCTATGGTTAGCACGAGGCCAAACATTGCCTAGTCAGTGGGAGTAGTTAGTGTATTTCTAAACAAGCTAAAAAAGATGCATTGGAAAGCTATGAAGTGGATTCTGAGGTACTTAAGGGGAACTTCTAAAGTTGAATTAATTTTTTAAGGGTCTAGACTTAACCTACAAGGTTATATGGATTTCGGATTTGTTAGGAGATTTTGACAAATGAAAAAGTACTACAGGATATGTCTTCACTTTGGGTTTCACAGCTATTAGTTGGGTGTCACAGTTATAGAAGATAATGTCACTTTCAAGTACTGAAGTGGAATATATTGTTGTAATGGGGGCAAGCAAGGAAATGGTTTACCTGTAGAACTTGATGGAAGAGTTGACAAAAAAAAATGAGAATATCAGGTTATATAGTGATAGCCAAAGTGTTATTCATCTTATAAAGAATTTAGCATTCCATGCAATGACCAAAAACATTGACAAGGGGCATCACTTTATATAGTTTCTTCTAAAAAAAAGGTGTTGAAATTGGAAAAGATCTATATGGATGACAATCCTATACATGTATTTACTAAGGCAATTACAACAGTGAAACTAGAGTTATGCAAAGCTTCAGTTGGTCTTCAAGTGTGAAGACAGAACAATTGAGCCACAAGAGAGAGTAATCACATTAAGGAAAAAATTGTGTTCACAAACAAAATAGATGCAACAGGATATCAAACTTCAAGTGCGAGATTGTAATGTGTGAAGTTTGATTTGTTGGGTTAGCATATGAAATTCAACCTGAAATCTAACTCGGATAAAACCCGAAGAAAAACCCAAATATGGAAATTTTGAAAAATTTTGGTTTTTTGGGATATTTATATGCTTTGTTCTAAGGTTACGTGCAGAGATAGAAAGGTTTTGAAATTGTAAATTGTCTTTAGACGAGTTTTCTTCCTGATAGTGAAAATTTTCTTTGTGGCTCCATAGTTTTTCCCTAAACTAGGGTTTTTTTACGTACATGTTGTGTTGTGCGTGATTTCTTTATCTGTTTTTCTTGTTGATTTTATTGCATCCCATTTCTTTTGCAAAGAAGAATGTAAAACAATCCTAACACCAATATCATTTTTCTTAATCACTGATGATAGTTTGAACTCTATTGATGGTAAAAGGCTTCCATTAAAATTATATTCGAATTTTCATAGAAACATGAAGAAATGTCTAGGCAGAGAATCAACAAAAAGATGGGTGGTCTTTACATGGAAAGCATCCATCTCTATCTAGACTACTTATGATTCAATCTCCTTTGGTTTTTATGAAAAAAGAGTGCCATTTTTAATATTTGGGGTTCCTGAATTATACTTCTTGGAGTTTCTTTAAAAAAATAAAGAGGGTGAAAAGTTGAAAATTGAAACTGTTTGTCGGCTGGGATTGTCTAATTCTTCTAAAGTGTGTGTGTCATATCTATGCCAATCCATGTTTTATCAGGTATTCCAATCCCAAAGTGTATTGTCAATTCACTTGACCAGATGCTGGGTAATTTCCTGTGGAATGACAGGGAAGAAAAACATCATCATCACTGGGTAGATTGGGAGAAGTTTTTATACCCATTAAGAGAAAGATTGGGTTTGAGGGCTTACTCTGATTCAGTGAAGGTTTCTTAAATAAATCTATGTTGGACCATTTTTAAAATGATGGATTATGGGCTAATTTCATTAGAAACAAGGCAATCGAGAGGAGTGGATCCATGGAATGCTAAATTCAAGTAGGGTAGCTTAATGCTTTGGCAAGAAAATGTTGAAAATATGAGACCTGTTATAATTTACATTGAATGGCTATCAAGACAAGGTCAAGTGAATTTATGGCTTCATAACTGGTTATATAGAGGATAGATTCTTGAATGATCTCCTATATTAGCCTGCCGAGTTCCTTTTTTTTTTTTTTTTTTATGACCTCAGAATTGCTAAATGAAGGTCAATAGGAACTTAAGTCAGTATCATCTATTTTACCTGATGAGCTCTTGAACAAAACATTGGAAGGAGGATTCTGTCTCATCAAATGAAATATACTAATATAAAATATTCATTCTAAAGGTCTATTCACTATTAAGTTTTGCATAATGAGATCGAATCAATTTGGCAATGCAACGAAATAGTGGTTGGTTGAAACTCAGTTGAAATAAAAATATCCCCACTAAGGCCAGCTTCTTTATTTGGAAACTGTTGTATGATAGGATTGGTGTTGATGAAAAAGTGCAAAGTATAAGCGTGCAGCTTGTTGGTACGTGATGATGCTGTTCTAGCTCGAATTGCGAGATTGAAGGCTTAAATCATTTTTCTAAATAGTAACTTGGCTACTCAATTCTTATCTCTACAGTGATCAAACATTGCTAGATTGGTGCAATAGATGGTTCAATTTCAGATGGTCAAAGTCCCAAACAAATCTTATGAAACTATTGCATTGCACAGTTGCTTAATATTATTTAGCCCAATGTGATTCGTACCTTGAGGGTAGATAATAAAGGTGTAACCCCCTGGATTCGGTGTGCTCCTTAATGAACTTCTAAGGTCTGCCTATATGCAGAGGCAGAAACATGGTGTTGAAAAGTCAAAATCACCCCTCCCAAAAAGTGTAAATCACTTTTTCAATGCCATGTGTCCACTCCTGCATGTGGATGGATGTTAGGCATTCATTAAGGAGGCACACCCAATCCACGCTGAAGTGGTAGAGATGCATGGGCGAATGAAGGGTGCAACTTGGACGATGAATGGTTTAGTTTTATATGAGTGACCTTCCCAATGTTGACAAGGGAATAATCCTTCATGACAAAGTTGGCCTTTGAAGAAAGGAATCATGATTCTTCTTAGGTTTTGGACAGGGTAAGGCTTTATCTCCCTGATGTTTCATGAAATTGACAGAATGATGTAAGGAGGAAACAACATGAGTAAGGTATTGAAGGAGAGGGATGATTGAATTGACTTATCCTATGACTCCATTAATCCAACCCAATCTGTACATGAGATTTTGGTTCAATTACTTTGTTCAATTCACCTAAATTTCAAGTTAACTTAATTTAAAAGATCATCTACAACCGCGCCCTATATACCTCAATTATCACCTCTAATGCCATGTAAACTTCATTTTTCCTGTTGTGTGGGGGTGGAGGTAGGGGGAGGATTAACTAATGCCATGCAAAGCTGAAGTTGAATAGATGAATAATGAATGTCCTATTAACTGATCAGATTAAGAGGGTCATCTAAAAAAAGGTGGTTGGGGGCGGCGGGGGGGGGGGGGTGGAGGCCCTTGAACATTGGAAGTATAAATGTTGTGGGCCTCAAAACTAACAATGCCCCTCAGACCCTAGCCCTACATGATAACAAAATATGTAACAGGAAAAAATTCAACAATAATGAGCTGAAAAGTGGGTGCAGGTACACTAATGACTTAACATGAGAATTGAATCCTTCTATCAAGAGGGTTCCCCACTGTGACAGACAAAATGACGGTGATGGGCATGGGAAACGGACCTCACAGTGAACCGGGCAAGGAAGAGAAGAAAAATTCCTGGCCAAAACAGGGTCACGTATCCATCTATCATATTCATAAGGAATTGATTGGACCAGAAGGGTATGTAGGGTTGAAATTTTTGAGACTAATGAATACATATGTGAGGGCAGGTAAGGAATTTCGACAAAATCCGTAAGAGAGAGAGAGAGAGAGAGAGAGAGAGAGAGAGAGGCAGTTCGGATTAAGAATAAGTGTGAAAGGCGCTGGTCAGGAGCTGAATAATAAATGAGCGTAAGAGGTGATGAGGCTTATGATAACCCTCATGATCGTCATGTCGTTTTTATTCGCGCCTCCCGATAACTCCCAGAATTCCACGCTTCCGCCTTGGCTTTGCTTTGCCTTTTTTGTCTGCCCTTTTGCTTCTTCCTCTCTCTGTATTATAACCCAGTCAACCTCCTGTCTCCTTCATTTTCCTCCGTTTAAATCAAAACCATTCTCTCTGTCTCCCCCTAATTGCTTGTTTAATCCCCATCTCTGCAACTCAAATAACTCCTCCTACCCATCTCAACATAAAGAGAACGAGAGAGCTAGAGGGAAAGTAAACCCACTACTTCTATTTCTCCTCCTACTTCTATAATATGTGGATGATGGGTTGTAATGATGGTAGTGGCTTTAACATGTCGGATTCATTCAACAGCCGCAAACTTCGTCCTCTCATGCCAAGGCCTATCAGTTATTGTCCCAATACTGCAACTGCAACACCTCCTCCTTGTCTTAGTAGTCTTCATGGTGCAGATCTCTTTGGGTCAAATAACCATATGGGTTAGTAGTTTTCCATCTTATATTTTCTTTCAAACTTCTAATTTTTCATTTTTTTTTTTAGTTGATTTTGGGTGGTTCATGGCTCACGCCTCATGGGGTGTTACATATTTTGCTTATGTAGCTATATTTGTTGCAGCAAGCCCGACAGAGCAAAGCAAGCAAGAGTTTAGTGCACAACCGGTGGTGAGTTCACGGTGGAACCCCACACCAGAGCAGTTAGGGACCCTGGAGGAATTGTATCGACAAGGAACTCGGACACCGACGGCTGAGCAAATCCAGCATATTACCGCCCAGCTTCGTCGGTTTGGTAAGATCGAAGGGAAGAATGTGTTCTACTGGTTTCAGAATCATAAGGCTAGAGAGCGGCAGAAACGCCGTCGTCAATTGGAATCCAATGCCGGTGAACAGCAATTTTGTGAGATCCAAAGCTTTGAAAGGAAGGAATCAGGTACTGCACACTTACATATAATAATCTCCCCAACCATTTTTTTCTTTTTTTTTTTCTTTTTTTTTTCATTTTTATCACAAAACAAGTTCATATAAGACACTACAAGCGTACACAATAGAGAGACTACACTAAGGAGGGTTTCAGAGAGAGAGAGAGAGAGGGAGATTTGTTTGATTTTGTTGTTTTTTCATTTGTAGCTTAAGATATAAGCCACACTGTTTTTGTCTTTCTCTGTGTCTACAGGGTCAAGTAGGACAAGCTTTGAAGTTGAACAGACCAGAAACTGGGCTCACCCTACAAACTGCAGTACACTTGCACAGGTCTATAGATCTTGTCTTTTAACTCAGATAACCAGAGATGGGTAAACAATTAAAAAATTCTTAGAAGTAATTACTAGAAATATTAAGATTAAACTTCCAAAAAAAGGGTTTGACAAGAAGAAAGAAATGAATAGAGCAACAAAAGATTGGCACGTTGGGGAACGAGAAGGATCTGAAAGCTGCACTTCTTCCATTCTGTCGGGGCTGTTATTAATGAATCGAACTGGGTTTGGGTTTTGTGTTAATTAATTCATTCTTTTATTAATTAATTAATTCTTTTATTATTATTATTATTATTTTTCTTTTAGGAATCAGTTTCAATGCAAAGAGCAGCAGTAGCAGAAAGCAGAATAGATGGATGGATTCAAATTGAGCAGGGAGAATTACACCAGAGAAGAAGCTCGATAGAGAGGCATGCCACGTGGCCAATGATGCAGCTATCTTGTTCCCATCCCTCTCAGCTCCTAAATACCATTACAACAACTACAACAGAAGCAATGACCACAGTAGACCCGAGACTAATAAGCAATCAGAATCTCAACATATTTATAACAGCCACCCGAGAAAACCAGGTTGATGGTCAAAACAGTGAGGAATGTCGAGAATTCCAAACGCTTCAGCTCTTCCCACTAAGGAGTGACAAGGATAATGGTGCTGATGATTACAAGGAGACCGAGCTGCCGATTGCAACCATGAATACTGACTTCATTCCATGCCAATTTTTTGAGTTCCTTCCTTTAAAGAACTGAAGAAGGAAACTTGCCCATTTGGCGAGAAGTTGTGGTGCGGGTCACTTTGAAATGTATGTAAGATGATAGGTTATGTTTAGATTTTGTTGTTACTAGAAACTGAGGACTGTTTAATCATGGAAGGTGCAAAGTTTGCATATGGTTATTTAGTGATGTGGGTATGAAGAAGGTTGCCTTAAAATGCATTTCAACTATGTTGGTGAAATCGAAGAGGAGCTTTATTAAAGAAAATATTATAGGGTTTGGTGTTGACACTTAACAGAGCTACCTATCTTCTAGACCCTATTCTAGTAATCAGAGAGAGAGAGAGAGAGAGAGAGAGAGAGAGAGAGAGAGAGATGGTGATGGTGATGGAGACTTGCATCCATCAATTGAGGGGTCTAATCTGAGATTTGAATTAGATGTGAAAGTGTTCGATGTTGAAGTAACTTACAATCTGGGATGGAGAGATTTGTTGCATTCACACATATTTAGAAAACAAATGTTTTGTTTTATATATGTACATTCCTTTTATGGTCAAGTAAATAATAAACTCGGCAAACTGATAACAACATAATATATATTTACCTTAGAAAAGAAAGCTCAACAAGACATTAATGATATAAAGCTCATTATAGGAAGACAAATGTTGTAATGGTGTCTCAAATTTAATCTGATGTGTAACCGTTTGTGCAATCCAGAGAGCGACCTGAATATTAAAATACATGTTAAGTATTTTAACTCCAACCTCTTCTAACACCTTAAGATTTGGGGAGAGTTGGTTACTTACTTCATAATTTGGTATTAGAGCATGTTTTAGGTCACAAGTTCAAATCCCCCTCTAGGAGTATTCCCCTTGAGGGGGAGTCTTGAAATATATGTTCAGAATATTAACTCTACTCTTAATACCTTAAGGTTTTGGGAGAGTTGGTTAATTACTTCTTAATTGTGTTAAGTATATTAACCTTCCTGGGTCTCCCACATATTTTCCCCTTACAGTGCCAGGGTGTGCATGTTGTATCCAAGAGTTTTCCTGCTGAGGGGGAGTGTTGAAATATAGTAAGTATATCAACTCATACTTTTCTTATTACCTTAGGGTTTTGAAGAGAAGGTTAATTGCTTTATTTAAGATGGTACGAGTCCACAGAATGTGCACGTGTGTGGACTAAGAGCATTTACCTTAAATAAACTCATACCTCTCTCATCTCCTTAGGGTTTTAGGAGAGATGGTTAATTGTTTTATATAAGATGGTATTACTGAAAGGTTGAGTTGTGAGTTCAAATCTCCTTGTGGACATAATTATTCTCCAAGGCTCTTGTACACGTGTGCACGTTCTGTGGACTTGCACCTAATTTCTACGTGTTCAATTCATTGTCTAGGAGTGTCCCTCTTGAAGGGGGTGTTAATCTTGAAATATATTAATTCCTTCATCTATTATTACCTTAGGGTTTTAGGAGAGATGATTAATTGATATATTTAAGATGGTGTATTAGAGTAGGTTTTAATTCGTGAGTTTAAATCCCCCCATGGAAGCAATTATTGTCCTAGGTCTCGCATCTATTTTTTCCTTGCAATACTAGAGTGTGCATACCGTATTCAAGAGTATTCCTCTTGAGAAAGTATCAAACTATATGCTAAGTATAGTAATTAACTCTAACCTCTCCTATCACCTTAAGGTGTTGGGAGAGTTGGTTAATCTATTTCTTAGCAAGGTTGGGTTGCAAATTCGAATCTTCCCATGGACACGTTATTCTCCCAGGCTCTTTGTGCACGTGTGCATGTTTAAAGGACTCGCACCTAGTTCCCCCACGTTCATTATCCAAGAGTGTCCCTCCTGAGTGGGAGTTGAAGTATATTAATTACTACATCTACTATTACCTTAGGTTTTAGGAGATTGTTAATTTCTTTATTTAAGATGACCTAATTAAACCTGTTTTTGACATGATTCAAGGTCCGACAACCCAAACCATTTAGTTTGGTTTTACATGGGTATTTTTGGGTTTCCATGTACAATTTGGGAGTAGGTTTTTTCACTGATATATATATATATATATATTCATGTTCGCAAGATTTTGGAGGGGAACTCTTTGGGTATTATTTTGGGAGAACTCATTGTAACCCAAAATCTTCATTAGTGAAAAACTTCTTGAACCTCCTTGCTCATGGACATAGGCAATGTTATCAAACCACATAAATTCTTGTGTTCTGTGTGATTAATATGTTTCTTTTAGTTTATCTTGTTTCGCTAACCCAAATCCGATATCCATTGTCATAACAATTAAAAAAATGAAACTTAATCAATATAATCAGTGAATATTGCGTGTAAATAATCATATACAAAAAACCAGTATTTATTGCGGAGTATAAATTCACAGGGATACCAAACAAATTGAATTTAGAAGTGTTTTAACATAAAAGAAAACTACTGTTGCGTTCACTCTAAGGCATCCAAGGGTTGCTTGAATGATATTAATAGCGCGTTGGAGACTTCAACACCTATTCAAGAACAGGAGAAGGGAAGAAGGTCATTGCAGCTCATAGGGATTAGCACCAAAACCTTCCACTGTGATTCACTCTTTAATGCATTGTGTCATAATAACGTGGTAGGTTATGAAAATCCCATAAATCTCCATACATGTTTCGAAATCAGAGAGCCTTTACATTCATCTGAACAGTTCAATGGATTGCCCACCACTTGGTTTGGCCTTTGTTTATATATGAATTAGACACGTACCATGGTCATTGAGAATCATAGTACGTACTACAAGTATTGGAACAAAAGGATATTATATGAGTAAGTGAAACCTTTATTATAACCAGGAGTTGCTGAGATGCTGCATGCATTGTCAAAAAATTATGAATTACAGGACTATGTTTAATAAGTTTCGTCCACCTAGAAATCAATTGAAAGTTGATAGTAGGGACATCTACATGTGATGAAATGATGATTAACGAAGCGTTTTAGGAACCTTTGTTTTTTGGGTCTTACTGACTATTGGCTATTTTTCTGAGTCAGAAATACATGGCTGATTTCTCTTCTGAAAATTATTTCTTAGAAGGTTGAAATGTGGTGCCTACATGAGATATTATTGGTCTTGTTAACAAAGAACAATATCCTAGGATATTGCCAAAAGTACGTGTTAAGTATTTTGAAATATCAAGAGTTCGAAAACTAGTTTGTAACTTTGTATAGAGAGAAGGAACGTGATTCAATGAGAGGTCCCCATTGTACGGGAGCAGCTTTTTAATTGTGCCATTGGCGTTAGAGGTAGGGATTCATGGCCGTACAATGTGGGGTATGGGTGTTAATTTGATAAATCACCCCTCACATGAGGATCATTGAGTTATAATTCTCTCCAAGTAGTCAAAAAGACTGTTCGAAAAGATATGACATAAAAGGAATTCTTGACAATGTTGTTTATTTCTGTTGGGTTAATGTCTTGTATTCAACCCGAGATATAACCCAGGATGATGATTCGAAAAAACCTGAATATGACCCAAAAAATTGGGGCTGAAATTTTTTGACCCGTTTTGTATCCGCTTTGGGGTCTGAATCTGACCCGCTCAGATTAAGGTTTTGGGGGTTTATATTTAGGGTTTTCTCGATTTCCATGCCATCGTACTGTTCATTGTAATATTTGTTCTTCGATCATAGTGAAAGTTCTTCTTCGTTTTTGCCTGTGGACGTAGACTTCAAAGTCAAACCACGTAAATTGTCTTGCTCTTGTGGTGTGATTGCTTTCTACTTTAAGTAATCCTCACATTAGCGGGAGCCCCGCTGCCCTTTTTTTTTTTTTTTTTTTTGCATATGATCATGATCTAGGTTTCTGCATATCAAATTCTTTAGTGATTTCTTCACTATAAATAAACTGATTACAAACAAAAGTAGTGATATTAGCAGCATTAATTAGCTGAGATTACTTAAAAGTTTTAACAATATTAGAGAGTATTATTGATACATGTACAATTAAGAAAGCTATAAAGTAGAACAATAATGCAAACTGCCTAGTTGAACAAGTTTGTTTCTTTAACCATTGTAACTCTAAACAAGGATTAAATGGTATTGGAACCCAAATTATTTAAGCGAATTATTCAATTATGTTAATGGTTTTTCAACAAGATTAGATACAACTCACCATAGCAAAATGATCCAATTTCTTTTTCATTGTCTTTTTAGATGGGTAAGTGATCCAATAATATTTGACTACTTAAAATAGTTAGGGCAAGGAACAAGGGCAAATATATATAGGTGTTCATTTGAAATTTAAACTCCCATATGTTTTAAATCTTTATCTAACAGGGATTAGAAAAACTTATAACATAACAATCAAATAAGCATGCATGAATATAAAAAAATTTTAAATTAGAAGCTAATTATTAATTATAGTAACATATTTTTTTAGTTAAGAAAAAGTTCATTTCTACCATTACAAGATGTGTATATTTATAAAGATAGATGCATTGATATTGTACTTGAGACTAGAAAAAATAAAATAAAATTCGCCATTGGAAAAAAGATTTGGTTCTTCTATGCAGCACTGTGACTTTCAGAATTCAGATACTACTGGTAGGGAAGAAAAACTTGGCTATTGGGCACTTGGGCTTGAGAGTGGTCTCTTTTTCTGACCGGAGAAATTGTTGTCTTATTGGGACAGAGGGGTGGGTCTGACAAGTGACAAAGGAAGCCGAGCACCCTTTTCCTGGGCAATTAATGCTGGCCGCTGAAACCCCAATATCTCTCAAGATCACGGTCGGTTATCGGCAACACGCACACTGTAATTCTGTTCAACTCCAACCAGTGCTCTCTTTCTACAACCCCTTTTTTCTTCTTTTCTAACATCATACACTCAGAGAGTAAAGGAAAGGCCCCTGATAAAGCTTCACAGTTTCAATAACTCGTTGATACCATTAAGAACTATCCTCATAGCATTCCTTCTTCTTCTTCTTCTTCTTCTTCTTCTGCTGTGTGTGTTTGTG
>JAOXJP010116988.1:0-13954 GCA_025762735.1 Platanus orientalis | reverse complement strand
CCATAGAAAGATATTCTGGTAAATATATATATATATATATATGTTTTTTCCTGTTTACATAGACAGAGATGACAGTTTTCTGATTCTTGCTAGGCAATTGTCTATGGGTCTTGTATGAGGTAAGTACCTCAGTGGGCATCCCGGATTAAGTCGTTCGAGCCTGCACATTGACAATTTAGTCTAAACTACTTATATTTGCAGTAACATTAAGAAATCAACATTAATGGACTAAATGAACAAACACGTAGTTTTATTTTTGGGTTGAAAGATTGTATAGAGCTTCTATCCCAAGAATCTGATGGTAGTGAGTGTGAAGGAATTAAAAAAGCAAAAGGAAAGGGAAGTATAACTCACTGGTAATTAAGGAGAAAATAGTGGAGAAAAATAGAGATCTCCATCCTGGCAAGATCATTTCCAGGGCACATCCTGCTTCCTGCTCCAAAGGGAAGGTAAGTCCCTGCTTTGGGTGTATATACCTGGACACAAGCATATTACATATCAGATAACTGTACATAGAAAAGATGCAAACATACATGCATGCATACATCAAGGATATGAACGTAAATATGTAGAAATAAAAACAAATCTATTATGCTTCTTACATCCCATCTGGAAGGATTGAATTTCTTTGGATCAAGGTAAATCTCAGGATCCAAATTAACACTCCTGAACCAGACCAGAACTTTCCATCCCTTAGGTATGCGGAAACCTGAAAAAAAAGGGGGAAAAGAATTTCTTTCAATAACGTCTAAATTCTCGAGCAGAAAAGAAAAAAAATAAAAAGGAAAGGGAAATATAGAAGAGAAACAGACCACTGATATTGGCATCTGTTTTTGCCTCTCGGAAAACCACCAATGAGATATTGATGACACGTAGTGTTTCATCAATCACCTTCAAAACCAAAACATTTCTCTTGTTGATAATTTAATACTGAGTCAAATTGTCCTAGATGTGAAGGGTTGCAATCTTGAAGGCAGGGAGCAGATACCTTCGAAAGATAAGTCATTTGTCTGATTTCCTTCAGCGTCAATCCCTTCTGCGCAGATGGTCGATTCCTTATGATCTCCTCTTGCTCTGCCTAAAACATGCAGTGAAATTCTGTTGGTAAGCAACATATAAAAATTTAAACACAGCTCGAACTTGTCCAGAGACATGGGATTGACCCGGAAGAGTCAAAAGTATTACTCAGCAGAGTTAAATGAGTCGGTCTCTAGTTAATAGAAGAAATCTCTATGAGAAACTAGCAAAGTTGGTAACTAGCAAAGTTAATAGAAGAAATCTCTAAGCAAGCATTTGAAAAGATATTATGCACCCCCTTAAATTTTTTACAACCTTGGGCTTTGTTTAAGCCAACCCAAGTCAATTCCAGTGAGTTGCAAGTCATGTCAAGATTTTGAGAACTTGTGTTTTGTTCATGCATCAACCGAACTCGATGGAAATCCAAAAAGAATCACTGAATTTCCAACAAATGATGTATGCAAAAACACCAAAATGAAATATGAGAAGTAGAAGTACTCATGAATAGTAGCTGGTTTCTCTGGTCCCACCTTGGCTTTTTGGAAGAACTCTTCGTGTTCTTGTAGGAATACAGTCGCCCACATTGTGATGTGGCCAGAAGATTCATGGCCTGCATTCAAGTACATGACGAGAACATCGATGATCTCCTCGTCATTCAATTGTCTACCGTTCTCATCTTTGACCTCCATCAGAGCATCCATCATGTCCTTAGCCAGAGGTGGACTACCAGCCCTCCTCTCCCTTCTTTCATCAACAACAGATTGAAGAATTGTTACCAGGTTTTTTCGAGCCTGATACCATGAAAACCCATCTCAATTCCAATAACAGAAGCAACAATTCAAAAGAAATCAGGAAATCGTCACAAATCAAGTAAAGAAGCTTGTAAGAAATAGACCTTACCTTGAGTGCTTTATGATAAGAAAATCCGGGGAGATTAATGGCCATGGCTCTTACTCCATAATTAAGAGTTGTATATTCCTTCTCTAGAGCTTCCATTATATGTTCACTCTCAGAGCCAAGAAAGATGTACATAATTATCCTAAAAGTAAACTTCCTGAGCTCAGTTAAGAGCTCAATTTGACCCATACCTACCCATTTCTCCAATGTAGATTTTGCAGTGTCTTCGATATACTTGAGATATATGGATAATGCTTCTTGGCCATTGACCGGAGCTGCAGTTAACCGCCGGAGACGCTTATGTTCTTCATCAGAAATGCCAATGAACGATTTTCTGCCGATCAGCTCACAAGTGGATTTAGGCCAACCAGGTCCAAACCGTTCATCATCCATCAAGACTTGCCTGCATGTTTCTGGTAGCGTAACCATGATACTTGGACTTCCAAACATGAAAGCCTTGTAAATTCCAGTTCGACCATATCTGCATTTCAAACCAAATTATGTTGCAGTTTGATGAGACTAAAATTGCCAGGTGAATGTGAAATGCTGGAAGTAAGTAATTCCTTTTAGGACTATCAATAGGCTGATTACCAATTGAAACTTTTCAATGATTACCCCCCCAACCAAAAAAAAATGAAACTTTTCATAGCCCCAGGTCCCACCAATGTTGGGCCTTATTCGGGCTTAAAGTAGTAGCCTCCACTAAATGGGCCTAGACAAAAATGGAGAGCAAACTTGGACTTCATTAGATGGTTGTCAATGCAGAGAAAATCATACCCCTAGATAGATGTGACTCCATCTAAGAAGTCAAGTAGTGACCTACCTCATTTCATGCCATTTTAGTACAAAAGAGAACTCGCCTCACCTGTTAGCAGTACACATGGGCTGAATGGAAACCAAGCCCGGCCCATCTCAGGAAACCAACCAGCCTTGGCCCTTGTGGCATGAGTTTGGCTACCAGGATGGAAAGGATATAGACTGATCCAGCCTAGCCAAAGCTATGTGCACCCTGTAACTGGTGCACTAGGTTAGGAATTATCTATATGATCATGGGATGCAATATTAATCGAACAAAAAGGCAAACAAACAAGAACACCACAAGAAAACATACTTTACGTGGAAAACCCCAAATGGGGAAAAAACCATGGAATTGCCGAGTTTCACTATGCTAGAAGAAAATATTTACAAAGTACTTACATCCAAGGAATTGAGGGTTATTCTACTCCCATGTAAAACTACAATTTTGTACTTTGGGCTGGGGGCTTTGCCCCTAGACCCCGAAACAGGGGGCGCATTGCCCCACTACAACCCCCCAGCAAGTTCATCATTGAGCTTGACCGGCAGAGTCATGGCTTGATCACCAATACCTCCTTGGATCATCAGTAACACACAAACCCATTTATTGGGACAATAAAACCTCAGACCGCCTCAAGAATGCATTAACCAGACTATTCCAGCCACTGATTGATGTTCTTTGTGGCGGTCAAGGCATCAATTAACATCCCAGTAAGAAAAAAAGAATCAATAATATCAATAACATCACTAAGAAATCTTTTTGAAGTTGAATTAGTTGTGCTTTGAACAGGGGTTTGTTGAGGATTTACTGTAAGAGGATAGGTGAAAAACTTACTGCCTACAAACTAGGGGTGGCAATGTTTGACATGACCCACAGAACTGACACGAACCCAACACGAAATTAGCGGTTTAGGGTTTACTTTAATCGTATTTCGGGTCAAAGAGGGTTGACCTGCTTTGACACGATAAATAAATGGGTCATGTTCGGGTGGACCCATATAGTCGTATACCCTTGACACAAAACGAACACAACCTGCCAACATGAATTGCCACCCCTAGGTTATATGACCTGCAAACCCGACAAAAAAATTAACAGGTTAGGGTTTATTGTAATCGTGTTTTGGGTCAAAGCAAGTCGACTCGCTTCGGCATGATTAATAATTGGGTCATGTTCGGGTTGACCCATATAGTCATATGCCCTTAACTCGACACAACCCGAACCCAACCCACCAACATGAATTGCCATGCCATACTACAAATCCATGATAACTTACAGCAAGTATATATATATATATATATGTCATAAAAAACAAGGTTATCATTAAAATATTATTTTATGGGTAAAAAAGTTATTAAAAATAAATTTTGTTATGGGAAAAATGTTCTGTGATGTTTATGGTGAATGATAAGCTGACATGTGCTGTGTTTGGGGGTTAAAAATGTCCAAAAAAGTGTTTAGATAAAAATGTAGGTGTTAAAAAATAGACCAAATTCAAAAAGACATCATGTGTCCATCAATGGCACGCTTATGGAGGTCTTTGTGGACACAGACAATCATTCTCCAAATGAATATTATGTTTAGTTGAATAATAATTTTATAAGGATGCATTTTGAAACCAATGAAAATGAAATCATTTCGTTTTGACTTATCATGGCATTCAAATACATAAGTTGATTATTCTACAATGAAACTTTTACTAGACAGTTTATAGAAACTAGAAATTAGTTCATTTCTCTAAATCCTTAAATGACTATAGTTCTATTTTCTACCAACATATCATAAATTTTTCCATGTGGTTTCAAAACAATGCTTAATAATAATAATAATAATAATAATAATAATAATAATAATAACAATTGATGGGGAGATAATACACTCGGTTAAACTGAACCAAATGAAATACATTGTCGACTAGGTCGGAAAAACCACGAAAGATGAACCCATGTCACAAAGGGTGCATGACCTAGAAGAAATAGCAGTCTGACTGGAATAACCCAACCGAGTGACACCAAAGATGCGACCAAGAAGAAATAGCCATCCAACTGAGCGACACCAAAGGCGTGCAGTAACGGCCCTAGGATCTTCTTCGAGGTTTGCATTAGAGATTGTGCAATCTTCGAACTCCTGGCCCAGGATCAAGCAAAGTAATCCGTTAAAGGATCCTAGATCTCAGACCCTTTTGGCTTTATAAAAGGAGGGCATTCAACCCCTAGAAGGTAAGGATACCAAAAAGAGAAAAGTTGGAATTAACATGTTTTCATTATTTGTATTCCATGGGCTAACTTTATCATCGGAGGGGTGTAGGCCAGTGCCACACTGGTGTCTCCTGTTCTTTCTCCTCCGTGCAGGTGATTGCTTAAGAGTATTTGCTGTGCAGCCATCTATGATCTGCCAATTTCAGGTTTCATCAGTTGATGCCTTCTGTGGGAACTATGCAGGACATTGTGGTTTCCCGTTGTGACAAAGGTCGTTTGGTAGATACTTGAGCTAGAACCATGGAAACTTGCCGGAACACCGCCTTGACAAGCACTTAAGGGAAATCAAACCAGGAGAATGTCAGGGTTGTCGCCTTGGAATAACAAGTGCAAAGCCTCAACCAAAGCCTAAAGCAGATCATGCAGTAGAATCAAGACTTAACCATGAGGCTTGCTACCTAGAGTGAACAACAACCCCTCAACAATGAAGAATGACATGAAGAAGCGATCCCCGAACATATCGGAAGACATCATGAAAAACAAAGCGAGCAAGTGGAGGATCAAGGTCTGGGAGTCCGCCTACCTCCCGAGCGTAGCCTTATGGATCTTGAGGCAACAGTAACCTTGGCTGGAAGGGACGAATAGATGAGAAAGATGTAGGAACAATTGAACACTATGATGGAGACAATGAAGGAGAAAGCATCCACCACGGTGGAAGCTCTTGTCTAGAAAAGTGACATTCCCTTTTCATTGACTATAATGGCTTGCCCTCTCCCTCTGAAATTCAAAATCCCACCAATGGAGTCATTCGATGGAAACCGAGATCCTTTCAACCACCTCAAAACGTATAAAACTCTGATGTATTTACATGATGTCCCCAATGGAATCATGTGTAGAGCAATCCCGGCGACGGTGAAGGGTTCGGTGCAAAAATGGTTGGGCAACTTAAAGCCAAATAGCATAAATTCATTTTTTTTGACCTGAGTCAGTTGTTTGCCAGTCACTTCATTAGAGGACGGTGGTATAGGAAACTTTCCACATACCTCCTTAATATAAAATAGGCAAAGGGGGAATCACTAAGAGATTACGTCTCGAGGTTCAATAAGGAAGTTCTTCAGGTAGATGAAGCTAATGAAAAGGTGGTGTTAACTACCTTCATGGGAGGGTTGGTGCCTACAAAATTTCTTTTCTCCATTTTGAGCTCCCCCTAAGACAACATGGCCAAACTAATGCTCCACACCAAAAAAACATATGAATGTGGAAGATGCTATAACCGCTCGGTGAGATCGAAAGACTGAACCCAAAGAGTAGTTAGAAAAGTGAAAGAGGGATGAGAGATTTAGGAAAATCGACCATAACCCCAGGCCCAGGACTCGAATAAAAGAGTAGAAGAACAGGGCTACTGACAAGTCGCTTCCAAAATTACACCCTATTTAACACCCCACACAAGCAGGTCCTCATGCAGGTTAGGGATGACTTAGTATTGAAATGACTAGGGAAACTCAGAGCCTCTCTGGAAAAGAGATCCTGAGATAAGTACTACTCATTTCACTAGGATCATGACTACAACATGGAAGACTGCTTCAACCTTAAGGAGCAGATAGAGGCCTCATTCAACAAGGATGGTTGCATCTCTTTATGGCCAACCAACCTTAAAATCATCTGAGAAGATCCCCCAAGGGATCAGATTCAGGAGTAGGAACACCTAAGGGAGATTCGAGTTATCTTGGGAGCATTAGCTAGACGAGAAAAATCAAATTCAGCCTGCAAGGCTCACTTTAAGAAGATGAGAGCACCAAGTGGAGGTGAAGTTTGATCAACAGAAAGACTGTAAAATTTTCCCTGAACGACATGTCATGAGATCACTTTCACGGAGGCTGATGCCCGAAGTGTACAACACCCTCATGACAACGCATTGGTGGTGACCTTGGTAATAACAAATCACCAAACTTGAAGGGTATTAATTGATAATGGGAGATTAGCCGATATTCTGTATCTAACCGCTTTTAGACAAATGGGAGTTGGGAGAGACAAGTTGCACCCCACAACATCACCTCTAGTCGGGTTCACTGGAGATAGGTTATATCTAATTGGAGCAATCACCTTACTAGTCACCACTGAAGTCGAGTCCCAACAGGTCACCAAGGCGATTGAATTCTTGGTCATCAAGTTCCCTTCGGCATATAATTCTATCATTAGATGGCAGACCTTAAACCAACTAAGAACAATGACCTCTACATACCACCTATTGATGCGCTCCCCCATAGAAGACGGTGTTGAGGAAGTTAGGGGAGAGCCACTACTTGCGAATGTTACACAACTTCTCTACAAGGCAAGAGTTTTAGGGAAGCCCTCCCCATCAAGGATCTAGAGGTCAAGGAAGAACCTCAGCATGAACCGATCAGCCCAGTAGAAGAGTTGGATGAATTAAGCATTGACAAATCACGATGAAAGCATGTCATTCGTGTTAGACAGAAGCTCTCGGGGGAGCTTAAGCATTATTTGTAGAAACTCTTGACCTTGCATAGGGGCGTTTTCGCTTATACGCATGAGGATATGCCCAGGATTGACCCCAAGGTAATGGTTTACAAGCTAAACGTTAATCCTTCCGCAAATCCTATCCGTAAACGTGGTTTTGGTCAAGAAAAATAACAAAAAATGGAGAATGTGTGTATACTTCACAGACCTTAACAAGGCATGCCCTAAAATAGTTTCCCTCAACCCAGAATAAACTTTGGTGAACTCTACCTCAGGACAAGAGTTACTCAGTTTTAAGGACGCCTTCTCTGGATACAATCTGATCAGGATGCAGGGAGTAAACCAAGAAAAGATGTCCTTTATAACAGATCGAAGAATATACTGTTACAAAGTCATGCCATTCGGATTAAAGAATGTAGGGGCCACCTATCAAAGGCTGGTCAACTATGTATTCAGGAAGCAGATCAGGATAAACATAGAAGTCTACATCAACAACATGCTAGTTAAGAGCCTAAAGGTTGGGCAACACCTCGGTGATTTAGAATAGACCTTCAACACCCTAAGAGAATATCATATGAAGTTGAACACAGCTAAGTGTGTCTTCATGATAGCAGTGGAAAACTTCTTGGGGTTTATGGTTTCCCACAGAGGAATAGAGGCGAATCCCGAGAAGGTCAAAGCCATTCTTGACATGAAATCCCTGTGAACCACTAGGGAAGTACAACGTCTTGTGGGAAGAGTGGCTGCCCTAAACTGGTTCATTTCCAGGGCAATCAACCAATGCCTTCTTTTCTTCGGCCTACTAAAAAAGGCCTTTGAGTGGATGAAAGATTGTGCTAGAGCATTTCATAGCCTAAAGGAGCACCTCGAAGGCCTACCGTGACCTAGCCGAGCTAAACCAGGGGAAATCTTGTATGCGTATCTTACAATATCTAAAGTAGTAGTGAGCTTTGTCCTGGTCAGAGAGGAAGAGAAGGTCCAGAAACCAGTATACTATATCAGCAAGGCCCTTCATGGAGCCGAACTGAAATACCCGCAGTTAGAAAAGCTATCCTTTGCTTTAGTAACAATAACGAGGAAACTAAGACCATATTTCTAAGCCCACACCATTGCTATGCTGACCAACCAACCTCTACAGGCGGTACTACAAAATCCAGACACTTCATGACGTATGGTGAAATGGTCAGTCGAACTAGGAGAATTTGATGTAGACTATTGACCGACGAATGTGATAAAGGGATAAACCCTAAAGGATTTCATGACAGAGCTTACATCCTCAAGTAGAGAAAGTGACAGCTCAGAGACTTCCTAAAAGAATAGCTGGACACTCAATGTGAATGGATCCTTCGCCAATTTAGCCAATGGAGCCATCCTGCTCCTAATCATCCTAGAGGGGGTCGAGTTAGAATACGTCATCCAACTCAGGTTCAAGGCAACAAATAATGAGGCTAAGTACGAGGTTTTGATAGCTGGTTTGAGGATAGTTCACAAGATCGGGGCAAAGGATGTCATTGCAAACACCGACTTTATATTGGTGGCGGGCCAGGTATCAGGGGAGTACGAACCAAAAGAGGATAACATGAAACAATATTTGAGCATTATTAGAGAGCTTATCAATGGGTTCGACAAATTCAAGATTAAGCACATACCCAAACATCAGAATGAGCAGGCCAATAGATTAGCTTGACTAGCGTCTGGGCCGCAACATCACGAGGATGGGCAGGTACTGCTTGAACACCTCCCGAAGCCAATCACTTGAAACACAGAAGCAAAGGAAGTGAGGATGGTGGAACATGAGGATGATTGTACCACTCCCATAATTCAGTTTCTCAAAACTAAGGACCTCCCCAAGGACAAGGGAGAGGTGAGGGAGATAAAGTTTAGAGCCAGTTGGTACACGATGATGGGGATGTGATCTATAAGTGAAGTTTTGCGCTACCATACCTAAGATGCCTTTCCCCTCCCGAAGTAGACTACATCATGAGGGAAGTACATGAATGTCACGCCTCAAAACCCATATTAGTAGGGCCATGAATTTTGGCATGTGACATTAACACTTTTGCTCATTTACATATAAACTTCCTATAAATTTTTTGCCTTTTACACATTCATACGTAGCGAAATATTACATCAATCACATTTCCACAAGCTTAACCTATAAATAAAATCCATAATTTTCCAAGGACACATGAACCTGTATAATCATAAACCATAGTCAATCATAAACCAATAAATAATCCAACTAATAAAATTCACTAATGTTTACATCCCTTTCAAATAAACTAAACTAAAACAAATATCATGTCTCTAAACTAAAATAACATATGTCCGGTTTCTAAGTCTCTTTAACTGGAATCGTTACTCTGCGATCTCCTCCTAATATGTGGTGTTAAATTAGGGTAACCTTGACAAACTCAATAAACTAAAAGAAACATTGGATCAAGACTTAGCACATTTATAGAAAACGAAATAGATATTTTTCATATTTACTAATTCATATATAGAATAACACAACTCATAAATCAATCTTTTACAATACTAAACATCTTATAAAAATTACATTTTCATGCACAGAACAAAAAAATAATGCTAATCATATATATATATATATGTGTGTGTGTGTGTGTGTGTGTGTGTGTGTGTGTGTGTGTATCAAACCAATACATGTAATAGGTTGCACCATTTATCCCCTAGTGAGAAGGGTAAGAACAATTCGCATCATACACCTGGTGAGGTGGGTTACTACTACCAATGGGTTAGTAGTGCGGATCCATAACAATTTGCATCATATACTCGGTGAGGTGGTTTCCATCAATAAGTCCCCTTGATGGACATGGTGGCTTTTTCAACATAACATATCATTCTATTGTAGTTTCAAACAAAACATATAAATCATATGAGCAACATATACAGATTCTTTACATTAACTAAGTCAACGGAATATATCAAAATATGCTTGACCCATCTAAGCACAATCTATAGAACATATTTTTCAGAATATTACAAATCTGTCAAGGACAGTACTCTTTGCAAATCATGATCAATAAGATGCAAAACCAATATTTTTCTTTGTAAAAACAAGATCCAAGAATACTACGGATTTATACAAAATAAATCAAAGAATCAAACATACATATTTTCTCGCAAATCATTAAGCAAAAACTTTTAAGAATATTTCAAAGATCAAAACAATAAATAGAATAGCTTTTCCAAATTTATAAACAAAATCCTCTTTCAAAACTCTTGACTTTTTTCATTCAGAAACATCGTTTTACATATAATACCAGTGCAAAAATGGATTCAAAACGGAGGAAACAAATCTTTAAAATCCTATAGTTTTGAAAACAAATCACTACTTAATCATGTTCTTGTAAAACTAATTCATTTCTTTTAAAACCATGTTTTAAGAATTTAAGGCAAAACAAAACCAGTGGAAAATGATTCAAATCCAGTTCAAAACAATTAAAATCTTTTGTAAAATGGTATCAACAGAGTTTTAAGAACCTAAAGAATGAAAAAAAAAAACAAACAATAGTTTACATATGTTCTTACCTCTTCTTATGCAAAATTGTTCCTAAGCTTTTGTTCTTCATAAAAATCCTTACAACCTAGCTTTTCCTATCTTTTCTCTTTATTTTATCTTTATCTTTCTCTTGATCTTTTCTCTAGGATTTCTAGGTCTCTTTAGGTTAAAAAAATCACATATATAGACACTCATAAGGTCTTACACGTTTTTAGAAACCAAAATGAAGAAGAGAAGTTGTAATAGTAACTTTTTGGTTTCATCCTAGAAACAGGCGATCGATCAGGGGGGTGCCCTATCACTTGGGCTTCCTAGCCGATTGATCGGGCATCCCCCTGATCGAATGGGCCTCCCTAGCCGATCAATCAAGGGTCCTCTCGATTAATCGGGCTGAAGCCCAGTAATTCTGACTTTTTTTTTTCTCTTCTGTTTTGACCTTTGCTCATTTAAACCCTTGTATATTTTTCGTTTGGTGTCCGTTTCACTCCCCGTTTGTTTCGTTAGACTCTAGATTTCTATGCCTATCCAATGATATAAAGTTTTCTCATAGATTCTTCCTTCATTTTTGTTGGTGTCTCTCTAAATTTGTGCTAATTTATAAATCATTACATGTGCATTTAAATAGTTTTAAGTGTGTGTGAAATATATATATCACGCATGTATAATATAAATCTAATACATGTACAAAATATGTGCTAAAAGATGCGGGGTGTTACATTCTACAGCCTTAAAATAAATTCAGCCATCTGAATTTAACATACCTTGAGTGAGAAACAAGTGCATAAACTTTTCCTTCATCTCGTCTTCACTCTCCCAAGTTGCTTTTTCTTCCGAATGGTTCCTCCATAGTACCTTTACATATAAAATCACATTCGAACGCAGAACTTATTCACTCTTATCTAAATTTGAACTGGTTGTTTATCATAAGATAAATTCTCTCTGACTTAAAGTAGTTCAAATTCTAACACATGAGACAAATTATGCATATACTTTCTCAATATGGATACATGAAACATGTTGTGGACATATAACAAATCTGATAACAATGCTAGCTCATAAGTAACATCATCCATCTTCCTCAGAATTTCAAATGGTCCAATTAACCTAGGACTTAATTTCCCTTTTTTTCCAAACCTCATAATACCCTTTGATGGTGATACCTTCAGAAATACATGCTCTCCAATCTAAAATTCAAGTTCTCTTATTCTCTGATTTGCATAACTCTTTTGTCTGCTCTAAGTTACAAGCAATTTTTCACAGATAACCTTGATCTTCTCAGTTGTCACCTAAACTAACTCGATTCTAAATAACCTTCTTTCACCAACCTCTTCCAACCATATGGGTGTCCTGCACTTTCTTTCATACAAAGTTTCAAATAATGTCATTTATATGCTAGCATGGTAATTGTTATTGTAAGAAAATTCGATCAATAGCAAATGATCATTCCAACTTGCTTTGAAATCAATCACACAAGCTCTCAATATATCCTCCAAAGTATGTATGGTCATTTCTGACTGTGGATGAAAAGCCGTACTAAAATTCAACTTAGTCCCTATCACACCCTAAAACCCATACTTGTACAGCTACGAATTTTGGTACAGACATTAATCCATTCACATCAATATCATTAAAATTTCTCATAAATTTTTTCACATCTTTCCTTTCATACATATGCATCGAAATCTCATAATCAAACCATAACCATTCCATTAAATTTAAAATTCATAAACCATAATCTATAAATAAAATTCATAGTCTAACATGACCCAAATAATAACAAACTATCTCTACAAAGATGAAAATAGACTAATCAATGACATATCTTCAAATAGAATAAAAATAAATGAACTAAACTGAATCAAATGGCTCTAAACAAATACCGAAATAAAATAAAATAATGTTTCTTGTCTGGAAATAAATTAAACTAAATCAAATTTTCATCATCGCTCTCTCTAGAATCCAAGCTACCCATCTACCTTGTCATCCTCATCATCTGAAAACAATGATGTCAACTCTATAAGTGTAACCGACTTTGCAAATAAACAAGAACACTACTGAACATGTTGAAATCATTGGGCAGTGAGCAAAAATATTTTCATAATAAAATAGAATGAAGCATGCTTTTAAAACAATTCCTTTACATACGAAAATAATGCTTATAATCTAATATCAAATAAATAGAAGAATAGAACAAAAATCAAGATGCATAATTGAACAGAAACATAATTAGAACTAAAATATTGAATTGAACTAAAAGAACATCTGAAACTGAATGGAACAAGTCACTAAAACATATGTAAATACATGAGACCTACTGAAACAAATATCTAAATCCCCCACACGAGTTGTGAGCTAGATAACAGATAACTGAATCATATATCTTAATATAACAAAACAAACCTATCAACAATCCAATGGTAAGATACCACTATCTCACGCCTAGTGACAAGTATCAAATAAATATTATCAATTAATGTGACCCAATGAAGAGGGTACATGATCGCATATATTTAAACTCAATGAGAGGCTCTGTTAAATATGTTTCTTTGATGACAAAAGGGTTTTATATCATAGCTAAACATATATTTTCATCAAAACAGATACATATACTAGCAGATATTAAAGTAGAACAAAACTAACAATCTTTAAACAATGCATATATTTGAAAAAAAATAGAAAACAAGAATCTAACCCACTAAGAATATAGCTCTACGGATTGACATATTAAAAATTCTTTAAAACATTCTTTAAAAATATGTTTATTAAAATTCCTTTGAAAACTCTAAAAAACATGGGATTTAAAAAAAAAATTGAAAACTGAGTAGAACAATATATACCTTTGCAAAATACAGATTAAAATCTTCTAAGAACCTATTTGAGTTCAAACAAAATAGAGAACATGAACTTACTTGAAAACAAAATTTTTTTTCTTTCAAAAACATGTAAAAGAATCTAAATAAATCAAAACAATCATGGTTCTTCACAAAACTTGTAAACAATGTGGATCTAAGAACCTAAAGTGATACAAAATGATGTAAACCATTGCAA
>JAOXJP010116956.1:0-13956 GCA_025762735.1 Platanus orientalis | reverse complement strand
GCCTTGTGTCATTTACTATACAAGTAAGACCTTGAATAATGCTTAGATAATTACTCCACAAGAGAAAATGAACTACTTGTTATAGCATTTGCACTTGACAAGTTTCGGTCTTACTTGATAGGATCCAAGATTGTCATTTTTACTGATCATGTGGGGGGACGGGTCACAGGGGGGTATCACAAGAGATCCCACTAAGTGCAACCGAACCCCACTCGTGAACGAAAAAATGACAAGTGTTAAGATGTTTGGTTCTCTTACAGTGCGAGCAATTCCAGGACCATGCAACCGGTCCCAAGGGGGTGTGTGAGTGGTCCTAACTCGAGGGGAACCAGGCCCAAACACCCAGATTCCAAAAAAAATGGGGATTCCTTCCCCATTTCGCATAAAATCTTTTTTGGGAAAAGGTAATCTCGTACAAAAACTACTATATAATATCATTTTGCCTTAAAATATGTTAGATTACATTTGAGGAAGAGTTAAAGAGATTAGAGAGCTTTGGGAGAGAAATTGAAATTTTTTCCCCAACTAAGTAACTTCCACTCCCAAACATGAAAAATATACTATAATTGATGATTATCTTCCTAGAACTTCCTAGTTTCATTTATTTAATGTTAAAATCTACATTATTTTATAAAGAATAGAGAGTAAAAAAATGAGGTTCTTCTTCAACATCTTCTTAACAAGTAGAAGAAAAGGCTTGATGTAAGTAGTTACACAAAACTTATCTATTTTTGTTTGTTCTTGGGCTCTTAGAAGTCTTATAATGGTAAAATCTCAAGTTTATGAATTTTTTCTCATATCTTTGTGAAGCTTTTTGCTAGGATCTTAGAAACCCTACCTCTTGTGGTGATTGATGATGAGATCTTGTTAATTTTTACTAGGATCTTAGAAATCCTTATTTTATACTATGAGAAAAAATGGATTTGTATGTTATCTATATGTATTTCTTTGAAATGACAAATCTCATGCATTGTGAATGCTTATAAACTAGAATTCTATAACTCTATAGTTCCTATGAAAGATATCGATGAATGATTTGCTTGATTTTTTATGAGTAGTATGATTATTTGAGCTAGTGATGAATATCTCTTAAATATGTTGCTTAAAGATGATATTAGAAGATAACTATAAATCATATTGATCTCTATGTAATGATAATAGAATATTGATGTGTATAAATTTCTTTGGAAACTCTATATAATGATTCAAGTAAGATATGTTTAGTGATAACAAATGATTGGATGGAAAATATAATTGAATTGTTCTCATGCCATACATATAGGTTTTATGATGTTTGAAAATATAAGTAGAGTTGTATGATTTTCCTTATAGATAAAGCTAAAGAATGACTTATTCATGTTTCACATATTCTTGATCTTGTTAGCACATTTATATCATGTGAACATAGTTGTCTTTTCTATCATGATTGAACAATATATCAAATAAAGGTAAGATAAGGTAAAATTGCTAATAATGGATAATATTTGAACGAATGAAGGATAAGAAGAATGAAATAAGATAAGTGCGAAAAGTAAAGATAAATGTCTAAATAATGAAGGTCCCACCATTGGGAGCTATATGATGACTAGAAAATGATGATAAGTAAAGGTGGCTAAGACATAAAAAACAAATGTATGAGATGACCCTTGCTATTGGGGAATTATATAATATATCGATAGTCCTTGTTATTAGGATGATACAATATGCTGATGGCCCTTGTTATTGGAGAATAATACAATATGCCGATGGTCATTACTATTGGGATGATACAATATGCCGATGGCTCTTACTATTAGAGAATTATACAATATATTGATAGTCCTTGCTATTAGGATAATACAAAATACCGATGGCTCTTGCTATTGAGCTAATAATTCAATATGTCAATGGTTCTTGCCATTAGGGAATAATACAATGTGCCAAAGTGTAAATAAGTGAGTCAAAGTATAAGTGAAAGAAAATACAAGAAAGTGAACCAAAATGTAAGTATAAGTGATAGCCCTTGTTATTGGGATTATAATTCAATATGCCGATGGTCCTTGCTATTGGGGAATAATACAATTTGTCAAAGTGTAAACAAGTGAACCCAAGTATAAGTAAGTGAAAGAAAATGCAAGTGAAGCAAAAATGTAAGTTAGTGTAAGAAAGTGTAAGTGATGACCATTGCTATTGGGGTTATAATTTAATATGTTGACGGCCCTTGCCATTGAGAGTAGACTTAGCACTTGTCAATGGCCCTTGTTAAATGTGCTTTCAGATATTAAGACCAAACACCTAAGCAAAGAGGAAGAACTATGTCCTCTAGCACACATCAAGGGGGAGTTTAAGAGTTCAAGACACATTACTTAGTATTTTTTGTGTGTAAATATATAACTCTTGAACCTCATGGAGTCTATAACATTATTGCATGCATCTATTGTACTCCATTCATGTATTTCATTGTATTTTGTCATGGAATTGCCAAAGGAGGAGATTGTTAGTGTATATTATTAATTTCATAAAATATAAAATACATGGAGTAGTAGATTAGGCATAACATGAGCATATTGCATATCTTACATGTCTATAATCATCAAGTGTCCTTAGGTCCTAAGAAGGAAGACAAGCATCAAGCACTTGATGTCAATGATGGATCCCTCCTCATGTTGTTAAGGTCTAAGACTTAAAGATTCAAGCTCAAGAAAGGTATATGAGGGTAAGTATAATGATAAACATAGGTTAAAGAGACCTGAGGGCCCTTACAAGGGTTAATGGACCATTCTCATGCCTTAAACATAAGTCTCATAGAGGTTGGGAAAGTCTTTAAGGCAAAATAACATAAAAACAGGAGATTTAGATCGATACGGATGGGGTCGAATCTATCCGCACTTAGCGGATCGATCCACTACTTACCGGATCAATTCGAAGGGCTATCAAATTGATCCGATAAGCCTTCTGGATCAATCCGATAAGGCTCGGGTTAAGTGTTTCTAACTGAGACACCGGATTTTCCAGCGGATCAATCCGTCGTAGTCAGATCGATTTGACATCATAGGACTTTAAAAAAAAAAAAGAAATTTGATGCCTAAAATTATTCGACCATTGGGAAAGATGTTAAATCAAGGGTGCATGACCATGCTCGTCCTCTATAAGTATAAGAGAACCCCAAAGGTGTTCTCTAACAAACTTATCATACAAAGAAGTCAAATCTTGAGAGAGAAAGAAAGGCTAAGGCATGCAATCCTCCCAACACCAAAAGGCTCACATTTATAAGCATTCATTGAAGATCAAATAGTCATTAAAGTTCTTCCCTAACACCCTTCATTTGAAGATGACAAGAGGGAAGCAAGGAGAGGTTTACTTGGGAGTAAACCCTTATGTGAAGGTCCAAGAAGTAATGAGGCAACTCTTGGGAGCTTGGTGGAAAGCTAAAGCTTGCTAGTTCAACAAGGAGCAACCACCTTTAAAGGGCAACAAACAATACATCAACCTTGTGAGGTAAATTGAATTGAACCCAGTTTACTTTGAGACCTTAGCACTATCGCCAAAGACACTAGTAGTGTAAACCATAACACCCCCACCGAAGACACCGAAGGTGTAGACTGCTCCCGTCAGAGACATCGGGAGTAAACTTAGCACTACCATTGGAGACACTAGTAGTGTAGACCATAGCACCTCCATCAAAGACATCGGAGGTGTAGACCACTCCCACCAAAGACATCGGGAGTAGACTTAGCATTATTGTCGGAGACGTCAGTAGTGTAGACCACTCTCGTCGGTGACACCAAGAGTAGACATAGTACTCACCGGAGACACCGAGTGTAGAGCTTTCATATGCAAGTAGTAGGTTTTGAATTTTAACCTTGATTGTAAATGTACTTTAATCTAAATAAAATTTGATAGCTTAGTAGTGAGCTTTGAAAGTGGACGTATGCCCGAGTGACAAACCGCTATAAAAATATTTTGTTGTGTGTGAATTGTTTATGTGTGCTTGTCTCTTCTCTCTATATATATTGGCATGCATAGTATTCATTCCATGTTATTTTTTTATTGAAATTAAATACTTGTTGCTAAAGAACATCCTTGCATATTGCCATCTCATTGTGCTTATAACTAAAAGAAATTTATTTAACAAGTTAAGTGCATTAATTTTCAAGCTACAATTGAACAACATTTTAATTGAGAATTAAACTAAGGGTAATCAAAAGAATTTTATACATACTATTCACCCCCCTTTAGGATCAAAACCAGACTTTCAACTACCACATAGGTATGATGCATATAGAAAGTATTCATGCATCCTAACTCATGAAGGACCCGAAACTAGAATGCCAACAGTGATAAAACTAATGATTCAATGCCTCATAAACCATATAGAAAACCCAAGTAAAAATCTCTATGAAAGTAAAAGACAAATATTGCTAGAAGTAACATGCTCATGCCGCCAAACATTCTTAATGAATGCAAAGTCAAATATATTACACAATAATTTTACGATCATAGTATGTGAATCAATAGAATATCATAAATTGCAATAAACAAACATGTATTTGAAGGAAATCAAGAAAGAAGACAATAAGCTCATGTAAGGAATCCAAGGCATCCAAAAGACATGTATATGGTAAGGGAAAACAATAAGAAACATGTTAACATGTAGAGAATAAGAAATAAGGAATCAATGAGGAAAACAAAGGGAAAACCCAATCTTCACCACAATAATCCTTCAAACTCCTTCATCTCATACAAAATCACGCTCCCAACTTTGTCACATAGATTAGAAATCATTCCAATCATCCCACATAACTCCATAATGAAGACATATCTCTAAAATCTAATAAATCAAAAAAACTAACAAAGAACTTACTATCTAACATGTTCTCATCAAGAATGCTAAGATCCATCAAAAAGTTGAATATGAAGTAGAGATGAATCTACTAAAACATAATTCAAAAACATTAAATCTAGGATCCTAGGAGTGAAAAGTGAGCATAAAATGTAAATCCACTCACATAATTCATGAAACCAAGGTTCTACATAAGGAAATAATCATACTCATAAGGAATAGATGTAATCCACCAAATACAATATCATTTTTCATAAATCTAAGATCCTAGAAAAAGAAAGTGTGCAAACAACATCTCCTTACCAAAAGATCATACACTTGATCTTGAAGAAAATCCCCCACCAAAGGCTTCTTTCCTTTGTCCAAGCCTCTTTCCTCTATAAGAAAACATGATATTTAATAGTTAGAATACTTAAACTGAGATGGATAACCAATATCCATAATCATTTAAGCTAGATCTAGGAAGAAAATCACCTATTCTAACAGATTTTTCAAAATTTGGAGTAAAACTTACCAAATTTGGGAAAAACTCCATATTTCTCTCCCGAACTTCTTTAATCTCTTTTTATCTTCCTATTTATGTTCTAAATGGTTTAATAGACCTAAATGAGGTCTAATAGGATTTATAATTAGTTTAAAATGAGATCCTACATGTGTGGGGTTCAAATCAGAGAAAGCCACGCGTTTTTTTCTTTCATATTTACGGGTTGTGACCCATGTGTAACCGATTATGAGATTGGTAACCGGTTATGCGGTAATCAATTACGAGATTGGTGATTGGTTACGAGCTCCTCGAAAAATTCCCGAGGACCACAACCCATGAGCGTAACCGATTACACTATAACTAATTATGAGATTTGTAATCGATTATGTTGTGACCCATCATGACTTGTGTCTTCTGAATTTTCAGTACAAACACCTTGCAGGAAAACAACCATAACTTTTTCTTTAAAACTCTGAATTACAAACTGTTTGATATGTTGGAAAGTAGACTCGAAGACCTTTTTAATGGTGTATATTTAGCACTCTAATTGTCTTGGGATTAGTACAAGTGTACCTATGAATTGACCCTAATTACGCTCTTGGAGTAGCATTTGAACTTGACAGGTTCAATGTCGAATTTGAGTTTGACACTTTCTAATTCGGTTCCAAGGTTTCCTGTACCACTTTATAGTCTGTCTAAGATATGTAAAATGGTCATCTTACCTTTACAAGAAAAAAATACAATTTTTCCATTTTAGTGCAACACAGGGTGTTATATGGGTTGTTTTTCCTTTATTTTTATTTCATTTTCTATTGCTAAGAGTGCTAATTGTAGGCCTATGAGCTATTTTCAATTAAGGAAGAAAATCCATTAATTAAAAATAGAACATTAGCTATTGGTGGAGGTCCCTTACCCTTGAAGTGAGTTTTCCCTGATCTTCCCTTTTTATTTATTCTTTGTGTTGATAGAACCTAGGTTCCTATCATCGTATTTTTGAACATAGACGTGGGAATATCAAATAGTTTCTTTTTCCTTAATTCCTATATTGTTTGATTTGATTTATATTTCTAAGCTACACAAATTCTGGATTGGTGCATTTACGGATTGAAAGAAATGACGATGCAATATTTTGTCTTTTCTAGTTGTCATTATCAGTTTTGTGAAATCATTCTAGATTGGTATGCCAAAAAAATTCTAGATTGATATGCCACGTGAGATGGAAGGCTGAGGCAATCTGTATAAATTCTTAGACCAAGTATAATATAGTATAACTAAAGCCATTTCCTCTTTTGCTCTTAATAAATAAAGAAAAGAATAGAGCCTTTATGTAATTACTCTTAATAATGCATGGCATATCATTGCCCTTTCGATGTGATTCACTTCAAAAATTGATTATGTGCTTAGTAATCTACTTAACAATGAATGTTGGATGTCTATCCATAAGAAGGGCAAGTTGTTGTATGGATATGAGTAATGACAAGAAGTGGATGAACAACGCCATAAGTAATGGGGTAGGCTATTGGCACCCCCAAAAATCCTCACCACACCCCCAAATTTTTTTCCTTTTTTACCCCCTCCCCAAACTACCCCTCCTCCCTTTCTCTCCCTCCCTCTCTCTTCCTCTTTCTCCTCTCCCTCTCTCTTCCTCTTCCTCTCTCTTCCTCCCTCTCTAGCATTCTGTCTCTCTCTCCCTCCCTCTCTCTCCCTCTCCCTTTCTCTTCCTCTCTCTCACTCTCTCTTTTTCTCCTTCTCCCCCTTCCCTTTTTTTTTTTTGGCATTCGGTGGTTCAAGTTCAGATAGGGGCCCCCTACACGGATGTAAAGGTCCAAATAGGTGGGCACATGCACAGACGTGAAGGTCCAAACAGGCAGGTGCCGAACAGGTGCCTACCTGTTTGGACCTTCACATCCTTGCAAGTGCCCACCTGTTCAAACCTTCACGTCTATGCAGGGGGGCCCTGCCTAGACCTAAACCACCAAATGCCCAAAAAAAAAGGGAAGGGGGAGAATGAGAGAGAGAGAGAGAGAGAGGAAGAGAGGGAGAGAAAGGAAGAAGAGGAAGAGGGAGGGAGAGGAGAGAGAGAGAATGCCTGAGAAAGAGGAAGAGAGAGGGAGGGAGAGAGAGATGCGTCGGGGAGAGAGAGGGAGGAGGGGTAGTTTGGGAAGAGGGTAAAAAAGAAATTTTCTTTTTGGAGGGGTGTGGTGAGGATTTTTTGGAGTGCTAATAGTCCTTCCCATATGTAATATGCAACCGTAAGACTGGGTGGTATGATAATTGATTTTTCATATAGAAGGTTAAAGACAGAATGGCAAAGAAACACTACAAATTGCTACAAATTGAAAACATTAAATTGAATAGAAATATGACAATAGTGTTTAAAAAAACAAATACTATGTTCTTGAATGTAAAGTGAGAGAGGGTTCGTCAAATTGCCATTTTTATTCTTAATGAAGTGATTCGAGTGAACAAGGAAGTGAAACTGGAAAATAATTAAATTATTAGTTCCTGGGAGATAAATTGTTATCCATTAGTGAAACCATGATTAGTAGAAAAATTTAGACTAAATAAAGAATAAATTCATTGGACAAACACATTCATACTCATGGGTATATGCAAATGTCCCACGTACATAAAAAAATCCCCCCCACACACTATAAATATCTTTTTACCCCCAAAAAATTAAAAAACAAATTGCATGTTAATGTGTGGTCATGTCACACATGGTCACATCAATTTTGATCATAGAAAATTTGATCTCTCTATAAATTATACAACTTATAAGATTAAAAGTAATATATATATATATATATATATATATATATATAATGGGCCAAGTTCAGACTTAGGACCAGGCTGAGTTTGGATCCAGCTACTGTATTTTGGATTGGGCTCAGACTGACCTTAGCCCAACCCAGTTTGGCCCGATTGACAAGTCTAATAATATAATATAAATTTTCTTGGTCTAGTTAATGAAAATTATTGGTCATGTGGGTTGGGCTTGTTGACTATTTTTTTACTCAAAAAGCTATTTGCGCCCAAGAACTCTGTAATCTAACTTCTCTTATATATTATATCTCAGCCTATTCCATTATATTTTTATAAATTCTTTATATCATGACACTATTTTTTATAATTTGAACAAACAAGTCAATTTGCATGTCTTCTTTACAATCACTTTATGGTTCCTCACAAAGACTAAACATAAAAAGCTATTGATTATCATCTTCAATGTCCTTAAAAGTGGTTGTTAGTTGATTACCTTATTTTATTTTATATGACATTGTGATACCTCAACATATTCCATACTAGATGTATATCTAATTCATTTTTTATTAACCGAAAGAAATTTTGTTCAACTTGTGAAATATTTGATACGTTGAAAAGTTAATCCAATAAGATTTTAATAGACAAAAAGAAAGAAAGAAAAAAGATTTATAAGGGCACCATGTTGAGATCTTTAGACAAGCTTTTATGCAAAATAAATTGAACTTATTCATGAAATGACAATTCTTTCCATCAAATTTAATAACCTCCACTAGTTAATATTTTCTGATTTAACATGGGTGGAAGAGGCAAATGTGGCACATACATTGTGGAATCAGGAGAGCTAGGCCACAATCAGCAAAAATATTGGCAATAGAATGGTCACACAAGTAGGGGTGTTAATGAGCCGAGCTAAACCAAGCTCTGCCCAGTGCAACTTGGGCTTGTTTGCAAAGCTAAGGCTCGTAAAAATAGGCTTGACTCGCGTCAGAAAAAAAACCTAATAGCCTAATGGCCCATTATCCAAATTCTTCTTGTTTTAACTTTGCTATGCCAATTTATCTCGATACCCAATGCAACCGCCAAAGTCGAAGAAGAATGCTACCTTCCAACCTTTCATCCTCCTATTCCAGATGTGAAACTTTGTTCTCAAGCCCAGCTTATTTGTGTACGCCTATTAATGGCCAAATGTATCTTAAAGAAGTTGCAGATAGCGTCACAAGCGCTGAAAATGCTAGCCAAGAATTAGTTTTCAGTACCATTCTTCAGAGAGAACAAATGAATTACTTCCCTAGTGAAGCCTTCCTGTAAGCAAGCTGTAATCATTGACTTCCAAGAGAAAAAAATGCCAGGGGTCTAGGCTGAAATCACGATTTGAGATCACATGTGCCAAAGAGCCACATATATATGAAGAGGAATGATCAATATGTTGTAATTTGGGCTGGGCTGGATAGTTCGGACTGTGCCGGATGTAATCCAAATATTACTTTAGGCCTAAAATCATAGCTCACATTTAGGGAACTTCTATTTCCACCACAGTTTTTTCTAAGTCCACCTCACTTAATTTTTTTTCCTTTTGTACCCCTCCCTGATCTCTCCCTCCCACACCTCCGACAACCACTCCGGCAGCCCCTCTGGCAGTTGCAATGCCCCTCCGGCACCCCATCCTCCTCTCTCTCCATCCTCTCTTTCTCTCCCTCACTCTCCCGCACTCCCCTCTCTTTCTCCCCCTTCCTCTCTCCCTCTCTCTCTCCTCTTCCTCTTTTTTTTCTTCACCCCAACGAGTTATTGTTCGGACTCATAGGCCCGAACGGGGGTCCCTCTGTTTAGACCTGCAAGTTTCGAAGGTCCGAACGGAAGGACCCCATTCGGGCCTGTCAGTCCGAACAGAACTCACCGGAGAGAAGAAAAAAAAAAAGAAGAGAAAGAGAGGAGAGAGAAGGAGGGAGAGAGAGAGGCAGGAAGAGGGCGTGCAAGAGGGAGAGAGAGAGAGAGAGAGAGAGAGAGAGAGAGAGAGAGAGAGAGGGGTCACCGGAGGTGTGGGAGGGAAGGATTAATGGAGGGCTATAGAAGGAACAATCCAAAAAAAAAGTTGGAAGTGAAGTGGATTTAGAAAAAACTGTGGTGGAAATAGAAGTTCCCCACGTTTATCCAACTTTCAGGCCAAACAATCGGGCTCCGGTCCAGCCCAGCCCAATTGACAGCTATCCTTCTTTGCACAATGGATCTCGCATGGAGAATCTGCCGAACAAGCACAAGAACAACAACTAAACAAGTGAGAGCTTTTCGTCTTCCTCTTCCTCACTCTCGATTTCCTCGACAGATCCTCCTCTGTGTCAAAACACACACCAAAGACGGACTTCGAGAAACCCACGCTCTTTCTCTCTCACATAAAGCCTGAATCCCATTCGTTTCTCCTTTCTCCGAGGAAAAATGGCATCTTCGCTTCCGGCAGCCTCAGCAGCAGTAGCTGCTACTACCTCTGCAACTAAAACCACCTCTTCGTCGTCCTCTCCAACTTTCGGCCAACGTAATTGTGGCCCCTCCAAGGTCTCATTCCCCCTCTTGTCGAAGCCGAAGCTCCCATTTTTTATCAAGGTAATCCCAACTTCCTTTCCCTTACTTTTTTTTTTTTTTTCTTAGTTCACATTTCGTTTCGAGGATACGACCCAGTTTGGGTTGGTTGATCTATGTTCCTTCATGCTCTTTTTCTTCGCTGATATTACTTTGGATTTAATTTTGAATTTTGGTTGGTTGAGACTTCATGTTGGATCACTTATGTGGGATCTGAACTCAATTGGTGTATTTGGGATGTTTCTTTTAAGTATTTCTTCGAAGTAGACTGCTTTCCCTTTTCTACTTTAATTACCTTTATTAAGGAAAGTGGGATTTTTGTTTCATGATCTGGGTATATCTTGTTTCTTGAGATTGTTTCTGGGTTAGTGTTGGCGTAGGAAAATTACGATAATAACTGGAAATTTTGTTAAAATGATAGAAATCTCGCTCAATTCAGTGGGAGAAGATTCTTTTTTTTATATATTTTTCTTCCTCATTAAGTTTACAATTAGGAGTTTGAACTTGGAATGGATGGTATGGTACTATAGTGATTTATGCTAATTTATGATACATGGATCATTTCTGGAGAAAAAAAAAATGATAAATGCTAATTTGTTCATGGGTTTAAGACCATGAATAAGATGTACTCTCTCTCTCTCTCTCTCTCTCTCTCTCTCTCACACACACACACACACACACACTCACTCACACTTCTACTTGCTTCTTCAAGAACTTATTGTTTTGTTAAATTTGTGTTTGCGATTACATTTAGGCTTAAATTGCAATAAGGTATTCTCCATGCTCACTTCTGGGAATTTGTGCTTCTTTCTTTATATGAAATTTGCATCAATTAGATCGAACCTTTGCTGTAAATTGTGGGAGACCAACGGCAATTTTGGTACTCAAGGGCATGAAAACTCTTCTACAGACGTGATCATGAAAATTACATTTTTATTTGTAGGGTCTGCAGTCTAATTGGAATCATTTTACTGTTGTGAAGGCCCAATCAAATGAGGTAAGAATCTGCTAATGGTTTTTGTTAGAGTGTTTGGTTTCTGTTTTTTGTTCTTTTCGAGACTTTTTTTTGGAGCCATTTATTAAGGTTTCCATCAGTGGATCCTCAAACTATGTGGCAACTCCTGCAACCCAGTCGGAAGCACCAGCATCAGAAGAAAAGAATTCTAAGCCAGCAAATGAGCCTTCTGCAGCTTTGGCCTCAGAGGCATCACTCTCTGACTTTATAACTCAAGTTGCAAGCCTTGTCAAGTAAGAAAGCTCAATTTGTTATGCTCAGTGTTGTCTATCCAGTTTCTTACCCCCCCCCAAAAAAAAAAAAATAATAATAATAATAATAATAATAATAATATAAATAATAAAGAAAATAAAAATAAAAATTGTTGTCTGTCCAGCATTTACTCCCAAACATGGTTGGTTTTGGTCATTAGTCTGTCTTTTGCAGGCTTGTTGACTCCAGAGACATTGTGGAGTTACAGTTGAAGCAACTTGACTGTGAGGTAATTATCCGTAAAAGGGAGGCCTTGCCTCAGCCACCATCTCCTGCTCCTGTGGTCATGATGCATCCTTCCTCCCCACCAACAAGCATGCATTCAACTTTCCCACCTGCACCACCTATGGCTGCCCCAACACCTACTGCCCCTGTTCCTTCTTCAACCCCAACCCCTGCACCTTCTCCACCTGCTGCTAAGTCAGCAAAGTCATCCCTTCCACCCCTTAAATGCCCCATGGCTGGAACATTCTACCGATGCTCGGGACCTGGTGAACCCCCATTTGTGAAGGTATCCTCTCTAATTAAGTAATCTTTAATTGGATCATTATACATTCATGGTTGGTAAAGACTATTTGACACTGTAATTGTTTTAGTCTGGCTTACAAGATGGTTTCTTTCCTTAAGGTTGGAGACAAAGTTCAAAAGGGACAGGTTGTGTGCATCATTGAAGCCATGAAATTGATGAATGAAATTGAAGTAAGGCTGATCTCATTTCTCTGTTTTATCTCAAAATTTCAAATGCGGAGCTGTACTAGTAAAATTTTCTTGAGCATAAGATAAATTCTGCTATTTATTTTAACAGCACTATTTTTGCAAGTATTTATGCACATTTTGCATTGTTTATTTCCCTACAATAGGTGGTGATGGAACCTATTCTCTTTCCTCACAATAAACTGTTCATTATGCAATATTATACTATTGATATGTCCAGTTTACTTTCTCTTTTAATTTATAGAAATGAACTGTTTTACAAAATGTTGCCACTAGTTCCTAAAATTTTATGTACTTAAAACGTTCCAAAATTTTCCCAAACTTCTAAGGTCAGTCAACTGCATTGTGTTTGCACAAATTGGTTGGGTTGAGCCAAGGCCCAGTGGTTAAGAATCAAAGGAAAATAAAATAAAATGATAAGAATAATACAAATCCATCAATGCCAGGTATGTGTGCAAATTGGCTATGCATATGGATAAAACTGTCTGACTTGCTCTACCTTTTAATCTTAGGGTACTGAGATCTGGCTTTTTGCATTGTTGCTTTTATCTTATTACTACTACTACTACTACTACTACGACTACTTCTAATAATTTTAAGTTACTTGTATGTTTCTTGTAACTTTGTCCTTCGTCTACAATAATTGGGTACAGATGAATCATATCTGGTTGCATCACTGATCCCAACCTGGACCCACGTCATTTTGTGTTTATACATGTAAGGGTCTGTGTGACAAATAGACACACACACACACACACACAGGTTTTTATATATATGGAAAGATGAACTTCAAAGATATAATTCCTTGAAAGAGATTCAGAGTTCGTGAAGTAAATGTGAGTAGTGGGCAATAAAGACTCAAAAAAGATAAGGTTTGGTTGTGATATAGGATGGTCTAGGGAATCACAGATTGAAAGAAGAAAGAAAGCCCAAAATTTGAAATCTGGAAAATTTGAGCAATCGTGTGAAATTACCAAAATACCTATGTCTGTGCATTAGAAAATTTTATGCTCTTACAGGGTGATTCTTGGGTCCACATTGCACCATTGTTCCAAATTTGGATAAGTTTAGGTTGTAAAACTATATACGCAAATTTGTTGTTTTTTGGGTTTATAGAAGGAAACCATAAAATACAAGAAAGAAGGAGAAAGAAGAGGGAATAAAAGAGAAGAAGAGAGAGAAAAATGGTAGAATGCTTACCTCGTGTGAGAGGTTGAGAGAGAAAAAATTGGAATACCAACACCTACTTCAACACAAGTGTCTTCTTTTCAAATATTCATTTTTAACTGATTTTCATTGATCTAATGTGGCCTTTAAATAGGCAATACATGG
>JAOXJP010116945.1:0-13956 GCA_025762735.1 Platanus orientalis | reverse complement strand
TGTTGAATGCAACTTGAGAAATCTCTCTCTCTCTCTCTCTCTCTCTTGTCTGTTTTCTCTACAAATATTTTAGGCTTTATTTGCAAAACTTTCTCTTGTTTTCCTATAGGTTTTGATTTCATTGGATTTGAACCACACTCATTGCTATTCACTATAGATTTTCTTATACTATGTGGGTTCAAGAAGATCGTGTCGTTGAATCTTAAGGTAGTTGTCGGAGTTCCCTACTACATCAGAATAATGGGAGGCGAATACCGTCAAGGATAGTGTCTTCTGACACGCCTTGACACAAACCGATAAGAGCATTTTAACTTTCACTCTTTTATTTTTATTTCATTTGCAACATATTTTCTATTATGTGTATACAAGTAATTCTTAATTCTTTCATTTGATTATTATTGTAGTAGTAGATTCCGTATATAATTTATGCTATAGATTATATTCTAGATACAATGACTGCATTGTCTTAATTAGCATATGGATTTTACTGAATATTCATTGATTCAAATTATACATTTTGAACATTGTTCAACAACAACTGACAATATTTTTAGTTGTTAGACATTAGATAATATGAAATTTCCTATTTATGATATAAGTAAGATGGAACCATTCAATGGTTCACATTTCAAAAGATGGGAAGAGAGAATTTTCTTCCTATTTGAAATGGATGGGTTAACATTTGTTCTAATTGAACCTAAGCACAAAGAAATCCAGGAGCAATATGAACCAGTAAGATCTTATTCCGGGAATAGGCAAACAAAATCTATAGACATGCAATTTTGAATGCAATGACTAATGCACCATACGATGTGTATAGTAAATTAAAAACTGCATAAAAAATTTGGAATTATTTAATTCAGAAATGTATAATTAAGAATGTAAGAACTAAGAAATATATTGTAAGAAAATTTTAGAACTTCAAAATTGTAGAATCCAAATCTATAATTTCTCAGTTAGATGATTTCCAAGTGATGGTTAATGATTAGGTCACAGAAAACATGGTTTTACTTGAATCATTTATGCTGCGTCATTTATTAAGGAGTTTCCTCCATCATGAAAATATTATAAAAATAATATAAAACAAAAGAGAAATGATCGAAGTCTTGAAGAAATAATAATAAGCATAAGAATAAAGCAGGCAAACTGAGAACCGATTACAATAGATAAAGCTAGTGAATCTATTTCCAAAGCTAACTTAATATAAAAATATGAAGAAATTCTAGAAAAAAAAGGAGTTGGAAATTTTTAGAAACCTTTCAATGAGAAAATAATTAAATTTAAGAAGACTAAAAACAATAAAAACTATTTTAACAATGAATGCTTTATTTGTAAAAAAAAAAAAAACAGGGCACAAAGCTGTATTTTGGAAGCATTGGAAGAATAAAGAAAAAGTTGAAAGAAATAGAATCAAATTGACAAAGTCGAAGATGATAACGACAGTGATAACAGAAACAATTTTGATGGACAATGCAAATGAATGACTGTAGAAATTGGAGCTACCAAGCACATATACAGTGACATGAATGCATTTACTTTCTACACTCCAATAAGTGATAGAGAAGTAGTCTATTTGGGAGATTCAAGAACTATATCTATTGTTGCCAAAGGAAATATGTTATTTAAGATTACTTCTAGAAATGTCCTAACATTGTAAGATGTGTTGAATGTGAAGAACAATCGTCGTAATCTTGTGTTAGGAAGTTATTAGAAAATGTTAGAATAAAATTAGTATTCGAGTTTAATAAACTAGTATTCACTAAAAACAATGTATATCTTGGAAAAGGCTACTGTACTTTTAGATTGTATGTACTAAAATGTCTCTAAAATAATAAAGAAAACACGTTTTTCTTTGGCTTACGTGGTAGATTCTATTGATTTATGATATTATTAGACTAGATCACATAAATGATTCGTATATTAAGAAATTAAAATAAACATAATTGATTCCTTATCTAATTGATAGTGAATTAGAAAAATGTGAAATATGTGTTGAATCAAATTCACTAAAAAAGCATATAAAACAATTGAAGGAAAAAGTGAACTTTTAAAATTAATTCATAGTGACTTGGAGATCTAAAAAGTAAAAAGTATTACAATTAAGAGGAGGAAAATACTAATACATGATATTTGTTGATGTCTATTCTAGGTTTACATAACTTTATCTTTTGAGAACAAAAGATGAAGTTAAATGTGCATTTATGAAGTATAAAACTAAAGTAAAAAATCAGTTAGATAAGAAAATTAAAAGATTAAGAACCAATAGGGGAGGTGAGTATTACTCAACCTTTTTAAGGAACTATTGTGAAAGCAATGATATAATACATGAAATCAATTCACCATATATTCTTAAATCAAACGAAATAGCAAAAAGGAAAAATCGTTTCTTAAAGGAAATGATGAATGTCTTATTAATTAGTTCAAGGTTACTCATGAACATGTGGGGGGAGACAATATTGCCTGCCTATCATATATAAAATAGAGTCTCACATAAAGAAATATGTAATACTTCATAAGTGATATGAAAAATATATGTATCCAATCTTAAATATTTAAGAGTATGAGGTTGTCTAGCTAAAGTAAGTCTATCTGAACCTAAGAAAGAACGAAAAAAAAAAGATCGTAAACATCTAATTGTGTCTTTATTGGGTATGCAAAAAATAGTGTTGCATACAAATACTTAGTTATAAGATCAAAAAATAACATTTTAAAACCAAATATTATAATACAAGCTAAGGATGTCGAATTCTTTAAAGATACATTTCCTATGAAAAATAGAATATCTAGCAATGTAAAAAATAAAAACAAAGAAAAAGAAATGGTAGAGAAATAATTTGATAATGAACCTAAGATTTGACAAAGTAAAAGAATTAGAAGATGATTATTTTATCTATCTTGTTGATAATGATCTCAATAATTATTAGGAAACAATGAGATCTCCAGACGTAGTATTTTGGAAAGAAGCAATAGATAGTGAGTTAGAATCTATAATGACTAATTACACTTGGGAGTTAGTAGAATTGTCTAAGAATTCTAAATCTATTGGTTGTAAATGAGTATAATTATTAAGAAACTCAAACCAGATGGTACAATAGATAAATTTATGGCTAAATTAATAGCCTTACGATGTGGACAGGAAGAAAATGCCAATTATTTTGACACATGTTCATATAGCTAGAATCACAACAATACGAGTATTGTTTGCAATTGCTGCATTCCATAAGTTGGTTATATACCAAATGAATGTTAAAATAACATTTTTGAATGGGGATTTAAAGAAGAAAATTTATATGAATCAATCTGAATTATGCAGTGTCACAGGACAAGAATATAAGATGTGCAGGCTAGTAAATTTTTTATATGGACTTAAATAGGCACCTAAATAATGGCACAACAAATTTGATACAACATTAACATCAAATGGATTCATAATAAATGAATTAGATAAATGTGCATATAATAAGTTCTTAGGAGAGTCTAGTGTAATCATTTGTCTTTATGTAGATGATATGTTGATATTTGAGACAAGTTTAAAAGTAGTTAAATTTACAAAGAAGTTTTTTTCATCCAAATTTGATATGAAAGATTTAGGAGAAACATATGTAATCTTAGGAATTAAAATACTAAGAAATTCTAGTGGACTTAAGTTAAATAAGTCACACTATATGGAGAAAATATTTAAGAAATTTGGATACTTTGATAGTAGTCTAGAGTCCACTCGGTATGATTCTAGTATACACTTAAATAAAAATGTGGGGCGGGGGGGGGGGGCAAAATCCTAGATAGCATATGTTAGAGTAATAAAAAGTTAGACATATTTGTTAAATTGTACTAGATCCGACATAGCATATGATGTGGGTAGATTAAGTAGATATACTCACAATCTAAATGCAACTCATTGATTACAATTCATGTTATAGTGGTACACCTCCAGTATTGAAAGGATATTATGATGCAAATTGAATGTTCGATACATTGGATACCAAATCAATGAATGAATATGTGTTCACTCTCAGTGGTGGTGCAATCTCTTGGAAGTCAACCAAGTAAACTTATGAAATACATTCAACTATGGAAGCTGAGTTTATTGCCTTATAGAAGGCTGGAGCTGAAGCTGAGTGGTTAAAAAACCTCTTAACAGATATTTCATTATAGAATAAACTAGTAGATTCAATGTCAACGTATTGTGCTACTACGTACAATGAAAAGAATTGCCATACATGTCTAAGACACAACATTGTGAGAATAATATTAAATAGTTATATTATATCACTGAATTTTGTAAGGTTAGAAAGGAATTTGGATGATCCTTTGATAAAACCACTTGATAGAAAGTAGTGAAAGATACATCAAGGGGGATGAGATTGATAGCCCGATCACGAGTTATATGCAATGGTAACCCAACCTATGTGATTGGAGATCCCGTGAAGTATGTTCAAATGAGTAATAACAAGTCATACAATAACTCGTAGAGCACTGTTAAAAGAGAGTTTAAGTTTTAAATCCCTCCTTTATGGTATATATAATGTATAAATTGCAATGTACATGACGGTTGAGTTTTTGAACTCTTTATAAATTCATAGCCTACAGGTGATGTAGTTAGTTATAGTTCGCACTTGATGAATTCACTTATGTGAATGTGGAAGTGAGGCCACTTCTTATGAGAACTTGGGCTAAGTTCATTAGAGCACTCATGGAAAACAGAAATGATGCAAAGCCAAAAAGTACAAAACTGTATAAAATGAAAATGTTTGAGCGAATTAGATGTGGGTTGCAGACTTAGTAGGTTTACACAAATAGAGAATGGTTCAAAAAGTTACTCTACCAGGTTCCTGTAAACCCTAATCTGTATATCCTAAATATCGGTTCAAAGTCAAAATGATATCGGCATCAATGCATTCAATTTTTGTTGGTTTAAATTCAAATTGAATTGTTAATATTTTGAATTTATGGGGGAGATTGTTGTATTTGGTTGGATTCTCAAAAATCCAAAATAATGAATCTTTATGGTTCGATTGATCGAGAGTTCCTTGATTAGTCAAAATTTTCAGGAATAAATTCACATTTTAGCTAATCAATCAAAAGTTATTTCAATCGATCGAACTATCTAGATTGTGAAAAATTAACTAAAAGCAAAACACATGATTGTTCATATAAGAAGGTACCTAGTGTGTTTACAAACATCAGAATGCGACTGATCATGTAAAAGGGTGTCTAAGATGTCTATAGACACTTCTAAAAGTGCCTATACAAAATTTATAAATACAAGGGATCATTTAGATGTTCAATACAACTTGGAAATCTCTCTCTCTCTCTCTCTCGTTTGTTGTCTCTACAAATGTTGCAAGCTTTGTCTACAAAACTCTTTTTTTTTTTTTTTTTTTTGTTGTAAGTTTTGGGTTTTACTTTGATTGGATTTGAACCATAGTCATTGTCATTCGCTGTGGATCTTCTTATATTGTGCGGATCCAAGAAGATCGTACCTTTGAATCTTGAGGCAGCCACCAGAGTTCTCCACCACATCAGAATAGTGGGAGGTGAATACTGTCAATGACAATGTCTTCTGGCATGCTTCGACACAAACTGATAAGAACATTCTAACTTTCACTTTTTCATTGTTATTTCATTTGCAACCTATTTTCTGTTATTTTTATACAAACAATTATTAGTTCTTTCATTTGATTATTATTGTATTAGTGAATTCCTTGAAATTTTTTTTCTATAAATTATATTCTAGATACATTGATTGCATTGTCTTTAATTAGTATCCACTTTTTATGAATATTCATTGATTCAATTTATACATTTTGACCATTGTTTAACAATTTTTTCAACTGGACACTTTTTTGATGCTTTGAACCCTAAACACAAACGTGTCAGTCTAGAATGTGGTCACAGAAATTTACAAGTACCTTTTTGTCACAGAACATTTGTTTCAATACTGATTTCTTCATTTTGACAGTACTAATTTTTTCAATGAATAGCTGAATATAAGTCTCAGAATACCCTACATATGCTACAACTTCAAACATGTCTAGTCTAAAATTTAACAATGAAGCCTTGTTATCTTCCAAATACATGTCATATGTTTCTGGGCTTAACCACAACGCATTAACAGGTGGCTCATCAGGTTTGGGCATGCCAAGCACATTTAATTTTAAGGAAGAATGTGCCTAATGTGCCCCTACCAAGTCAATATACAATATACATTTTGCTGCCCAATTCAGAGACTTAATTGTGACCTCCCATTATTTAACCAGATCAACACTTTGAACGATCCCAACGACGCAACATGTTGACGTATTAAATGAGTAAGCTAAGAGAGTGAACTAGCAAGTATCTAGCTAAATATTAAATAGTCCCCAATCTCTTCCCTTTTTCCTTTTTTTTTTGTGTGGTGTTCTTCATCCCCAACCGTAAGTTCTTCAAGTCTCAACAATTAGGCTTCAAATTGATTTCTCTTAAATTTCTCCCACACTTTTTTGGTAAAATTAAACCCTCTAACTAGAACACGAAATTTTCTACTCTAAATAACTACAAAAAATAATATAATAAAGACAGATAAAAGGAGAGGAAAAAGTGTTTAATTGAGTGGGTAGGCTTGGGTTTTTTCACAATTGAAATTTCTGAGGCATAAGGTCATCTAATATGAGTTAGCTACCAAATGTCCAACTCCTTAAAATTTCCCCCACAACTAGGTTGTCAATGCCAGTGCCCCCATGCTCAGGTGGCTGAGAAATCATATTTTCATAATGAAGGGGAGAGGTCAAATCTCCTTAGATGCAAATTGCTTTCCCATTGTTGTAATGGTTCTGGTTCCGCTCTATATGCGGCTGTCAAAGTGGGCCCGAATAGCCATTAAAAAAAAAAAAAAAAACCCTTGGACCATCAATGAGCCAAACTTACTCAGTGATTCAACTCATTGTGAGCTGAGCTCCACCCTCAAGCTCCTCGAGGGAACCATATGTGATGAGCCTAAACTGAAGGCAAAGTTTGGCTCATTGACACCTCCACCCACATTTCTTGGCCTTCTTTCAATTGGGGAAAACTATGTCTCTACATGCCTATCAACCACAAATCGAGTGATAGGCTAGTCCAAGATTAGTTAGTTCTAGTGGTAGAGAACCATTGGTCCTCCTAGACTTGGTTTGCCCAAATCCATACAGTGTGGATATAGGAATATCTGTATTTGTATCCGTTTACTTAATTGTATATCAAATATGAATCCAATTCTATATATATATATATATATATATATATATATATATATATATATATATTGGAGTTTTGAGCAATTACAAATATTCTAGGTCTATAAACACAAAGTATAAGTAGAGGGGAGTGTGACTTTTTGTAACAGTAAAAAGATTAGGGACTAGAACACCCTAAAGAAGAGAAAATCAAAAAGCAAAAAAGAACATGACATTAGGTAATTTTCTGTTGTTGATTCAAGAATGTAGGCAAAGACGACAACCATGACAAAGCCGCCGATGAGGATCTAGGAACTATAGCGATGGGGGAAGTTTCAATAAGGGTTTTAGGATTTTTTTAATGCACAATGAGAGTGAGAGAAGACAAATGGGTTAGGGTTGAGGTATTTATACACTGTAGTGTACTCCATGTAATATAACCTACAGTATCATAAAACAACTGATTATATAAGTATGGATACCTAATCTCCACCATGTCACAAATGATGTATATATATATATTTTAAATCTGAACACTACACATACATGCAAGCTACATCAAAAACCTCAAGAATAGAATATCAATTTGATGAGATAATTCTAACCATTTAAAAAATAAAATCCAAATGGATATATTATCCAACTGAAAGAACTTCTGGGCAAGACCCACAAATTAAATGCCTTGGATTGGAAAGGACATTAACAACTTGTTTGATAATGGTACATACAACCAAACGTATAATGACAGAAAGACTACCAAATGCATATCCTAGCCACACAAATATACTTGACAAAAAATAACAATAATACAATGTAATAATATAAATTATGCTCCTCTCAATTATGTGGACAGGAATCATACATAGCTTGTCCACTGTCACAACATAGAGGGAGAGGGGTGTTGTGGGGTTTATGACTTCAAGCCAAAATTGTAGGGTTATGTAACACAATTCAATATTTTAAACTTCTTTTTGATAAGCAAATTATTCCATTCACCCCGAAAAAACTTGATAATTTCAAGCAAAATTTGTTGAGGGTGTTTGTAAATTCAACCACCAAAACAAGAACCCTGAACTAAATCTCAGTAATTCAAATCTTTATAACTTCTTTCTAAGAAGCAAAATTTTCCCTCCTATTATCATATGAGGCGGTAATTACCCACAAAGAACATGTATTAAAAACCCTAATCTTCTAATCCATTAAAAAAAGAAAACCAACAAAGGAAGATTGGGAAAATAAAAGCCTGAAAAATAAATTAAAAAACCCACCGCCATTGATCCACACCATACCATACCAAAGGGAAGCAGTAGAAATAGCAAACCCTAAAGTATCAAAGCAACAACACTATCATGAATCTTCTCAAAGCCCAGTTCGGGAAATGAAAGGAAGAAAACCCAAGAAGGAAACTACAACGGAACAGAATTGCAAAATCAACCAACACAAAATCATCTACATACTCAGCCTTTTCATGTTCATACGGAAACCGTAATCTTGTTCTCTTCTTTTGAAATGGGTATATTGAAAATCAGGGTAAATTCTTCACTTAGCCAGCATATGTTGTTGAGCCTGGTTCTCCTGCTGCTGCTGATAGTTGAGAGGCCTCCTGAAGAGCATGATGTGGGGCTCAGGGCGATGGATCGCGTAATGAACCCATCCACGGCTCTGCTGAACCCCAATCGCTCGCCATTTGTTCTGAAATATTAAAAAAAACATACATTTCAATATTTTTCATCCCTATATTTGGCTAAATTTACAGAAAATGAAAACCCAGGTAAAATCAAGGGAGCCCTTATTTTATTTTTCTCATTTTACTTACTTCCGAGAGAAGGCGATTCTTTGGGAACAGTTTGGCCACTTCAGGAGGAAGAATGGCATGCCTGTAAAGATGCAGTACAAAGAGACATTCAAAAGGGATTCTAGAAATTACAAAATTAAAATAAATAAATAGATCAACGGGTTTCGCCCACCACTGTTAGCTTTCTTCAGATTTAGGGAAAGAGAGAAGGAAGAGGCAGTTGAGAGAGAGAAGAGGAGAGTGCGGGAGGGAGAGAGAGAGAGGGATGAGGCGGTAGAGAGAGATGTGGGAAAGAGAGCAGAGGAGAGTGCGGGAGGGAGAGAGAGAGAGAGATGAGGCGGTAGAGAGAGTGCGGGAGGGAGAGCAGAGGAGAGGAGAGAGAGAGAGAGGGATGAGGCGGGAGAGGTTACGTACCTTTCCTTTTTGTGCGCGGCAGCAACTTTTCCTGCCAGGAGATTTTGCAAACCCTAAAACTAAAACGAAGGAGAAGAGATCTGGAACGAAATAAGAGAGCGCGTAAAAAAGCGCGGGGTTTTAGCTTATATCGCAACAAAAAGGATTTACGCAGCGTTTTTAAAACGCTTTTGGAGTAATTCATAACAGAGTTTTAAAAAAAGCTATATATTTTCCACAGCGTTTTAAGAACACTGTATATGTTCTTATACCATAAACATAACATAGACAGCGTTTTTTTAAAACACTATCCATTTAATTTTATATAGAGTTTTATAAACGCTATTTATTCCTTTTTTTCTCTTTTCGCAGAATTTTTATAAAAAATGTTGTATATTATTCACATTAGACAACGTTTTTGCAAAAACGCTGCCTAAAAGTATGTTGTTAAAAACAAATTTTGTTGTAGTGAAATAATGTTTTATCAACCCACATCTTAGGAGATCTAAGGGGTAAATTATCTGACCCACTCGGTATAGGGATGAAAATTGTGTACATGTGTATTCTTGTTTGCTCATTAGCCTGGATGAAGACAATGAACCTTTTTGTTTTGTTTAAGCAAAAGGCGTAAAAAAATGGAATTATGCCATGGATGAGGAGGTGAATGCTCTTGTAAAAAAATGAAATACAATATCTTGTTCCTGAGCCTAATGATGTGGAACCTATCACATGTAAGTAGGTTTATAAAATTGGAGAATGATAATCTGTTTTGAGATAGGCCTTTAAAGGCGTTCCATTGATTGACACATGGCGTGTTTTTGAATTTGATGTCTTTTACTAATCACCTACTTTTTCAACCGAATATTTTTTTGGATCCTTTTACCCCCAAAGATAACACGTCTATTTATAATTCACCATGTACACTACAGAGGCATTTTTATCACTGAACATTTGCTTCATATATATAAAATTAAATGGAAGGTGGACGGGAAAGTGGGTGGATATAAGGCAAGGTTGCTTATCAAGGGATTCTCTAAAAAATATAGAAAAGACTATGAAGAGACTTTAATCACGTTGCAAAGATGACATCGATTCAAGTTGTTATTTTCTTAACGATTTGTCATGGGTGAAAGTTGTGGCAACTTGATGTAAAAAATGCATTCTTATATGGTGAGATTGATAAAGATATCTATATGAAGCAACCACATGGTTATGTTTCTCATGTTCATTTAGAATATGTTTACAAACTCAAGAAACCCCTTTATGGGCTAAAGCAAGCACCTAGAACTTGGAATGATAAGATTGTCGAATACTTACAACTTTATGGTTATTTTGCTTCTAACTTGGATTCTAATTTGTTTGTTAAAAAACAGAAGAAAAAAAATTGTATGCCATTGTTCTTTTGTATTTAGATGACATGATTGTTACTAGTGATGTTAATGGAGAGATTGCCACTTCGAGTTGAACTATCCATTCATTTTAAAATGAAAGATTTTAGTAAACTTAGTCACTTCCTTGACTTGGAAGGGAAATTTGTGAAAGATAAAATTTGTGTATCTCAAAAGGGTTATGTGAAAAAGATTGTGAACAAGTTTGGAATGAACCAAAATAAGTGGTGTTATATCCCTCTTGATGCCAATATAAAGTTATGTGAAAAATGAAAGCTTCTTCCAAATCCTCGATCTTATTGGAAAAAATAAAACAAATTCATAAAGTGCAATCCATGGGTGGAGAAGAAGGCGATAAAGAATAACAAATTTATAAAAATAAAAAGTTCGACTAAAAAAATCAAAGAATCGAATTCTCTAGCTCTCAAAAAATAACCCCAAAATAGATTTCTAAAGTGAAATCCATGGAGTGATTTTAGCATTACCAACCGACTTTTTTGGCTCTTCTAGATTCTTTAGATCTGAGAATCCAAGAATCACTCTTTTGGAGTATTACCAAATGCAGCCTAAGATGACTTCATTACTAATATTAGTTAACAAATCATTACAAATCTGAATGACTTAATTTTCAACCATCACCTTATGGCTTCTATTGCATTGGAGATTAAAAATGAAATGATTTCATTATAGGTGGTTGCATGCCAAACACAGACTTAAAGAATAGATTGATTACCACATGAATAGATAGCCTAGTGAAGCCATGGTCCCCGTTCCTCTAATGGTTCATCATATTTGTTGGTCGGTCAGTTTTACAAACACGTTTTACTTGCAAAAGACATGTTTGAAAGATGTATAGTGATTGTTTTGCCAAAGAATTCCCAAAATTTTACTTTTTTCATTTTTCCACTTCACCCTATGCATCTTGGAATAACAAGTTCAGATCCTCTCCTAACCTTAAAGTCGTACCTATCATCTTGTTATGTTGATGTGTGATACTTACCCCCAAAATTCAAACTTAGGTGGGTGCTTTTCTCTTTTGGGGTATGTGTCACATGGTAGCGCAAGCAAGATGATAGGTAGGACTTTATGGTCAGGAGAGATACTAAGTGTAGAGAAACATATAGTGCCCTTATCGTAACCTTAAACATCCAGGTTGCAATTGAAAGAGCATGAAGTGTAACTAAGAACGGTTAAAAGTGCAACCTAAAACTGCTTAAGGTGCTTTTTCAATGGAAGAATAATTGTCCACATTGACACAGGCTTTTATAAGGTGAATTGGATAAAAAATGCTCACCTAAACGAATGCTAATCACTGCTCCTTGGCAGGCGGCAGGCACATCAGCACCGAAAAGTGAATATGCGCCTCCCAAAAAAGTGAAAATCACTTTTTAAAGCTGATGTATCCGCCCCTGACAAGGGCAGTGATGAGCGCTTGTTAAGGGAAGCGTTCATAAACCGATCCCCTTTATAAGTGTGTCATTGATTGACACATGATGTGTTTTCTAATTTTGTCTCTTTTTGGACGCCTTCTTTTTCATCTGAACACTTACATTTTTTAACCCCCCAAAAAATCTAAATGAAGATGAAGGAGATAAAGAAGAAGCAAATTCGCAAAAATAAAAATAAAAAATAAAAACCCTACTAAAAAAAAATCAAAGAATTGAATTCTCTAGCTCCCAAAATATATTTTTGGAGTGGAATCCATGGAGTGATTCTAGTATTAATTACCAAATTACTTTTTTTCGCTATCAAATGCAGTATAAGATGACTTCATTATTAATATTAGTTAACAAATGAATATAAATCTAAATGACTTAATTTTCAACCGTCACTTATGGCTCAAATGCCTTGTGAATTAAAAATGAAATGATTTCATAACAGGCAGTTGCCAAACACGGACTTAAAGAATAGATTTATCACCACATGAATAAATTGCCTAGTGAAGACGTAGTCCCCATTCTGCTAAGGGTTCATCATATTTGTTGGTTGGTTAGTTTTATAAACACGTTTTTCTTTCCAAAGACATCTTGAAAAATGTATAATGATTGTTCTACCAAAGAATTCCCAAAATTTTTCTTTTTTGGTTGTTCCACTGCACCCTATGCATCTTGGAATAACTAGTTCAGATCCTCTCCCGGCCTTAAAGTCTTGTCTATCATCTTGTTTGTGTTGTTGTCTGTACTCACCCCCAAAATTCAAGCTTAGGTGGGTGCCTTTCTCTTTTGGGGTTATGTGTCGCACGACAACTTAAGCACGATGATAGGTAGCACTTTTGGAGGTGGAGTCATGCAAATGGAGAGAAGAAGAACCAAAGAAAGTTTCAGGAAGCTAGAGGGAGGTTCTAAGGGCCCAAGAACCAAATTTAAGAATGTTGAACCGATCTGGAGTTTTGTGAACTGGTCCGGAGCTTCTCGGGCATGCACAGATAAAGAATGCCAAAAAAAAAAGCCCTAGAATGAGCTACTGTTTGGTGGCGCAATCCAGTTTGGATCGATCCACACTTTTGTGATTTGGTCCAAAACCTTGGACCAAGCTACAAAATAGTAGGTCGGTCCAATGGCTGCAAAAAATTTTAAACAAATTTAGAAGGTCTATGAGGAGGTGGGATTCTACTCTGACTCAACTTCTATGATTTATATATATTCTCTAAGATTATCTAAGGTTTAAAAGATATATGAAATTGATTGTAAAACGGAGAAAAGAGAGAGAGAAAGTTACGGTTTGTTAGAGATTGAGAGAAAACTCTTATATTCTTTCAAAATTAGTGAAGTTTTCTATGTGATATCATGGTTTTTTTTTCAATTTGGGGTTTTCCACATAATTTTTATGTTATTATGGTTTGATTGTTTTTATTTTGAATATTATTATTTCTTCTTATTTGGTTTGATTGGTAGACATTTGGCTTAAAGCCCCTAACACTTTATGATCAGGAGAGGATACTGTAGAGAAACATATAGTGGCTTTAAAGTAACCTTAAAACATCCAGGTTGCAATTGAAAGAGCATACGGTGTTACTACGATCGGTTAATGGCACAACCTAAAACGGCTTAAGGTGCCCTGTTCGATGCCATACCAATAAAGTATATTCTTGGTCCCATGGCGAAACCCATTTTCAAGCATCGAATTCATGATTGCTTTTTCAAGCCAAAAAAGGAAGAAGGAATAAGTCATGCTGGAGTGAACATAGAAG
>JAOXJP010116924.1:0-13956 GCA_025762735.1 Platanus orientalis | reverse complement strand
ACTCGACTTAAATAACACATTGATTGCTCATGACCATTTTCGTTGTCTTGAACCAACAGACTTGTGATCGAGTATTTAATAGCTTAGATGTATAACTTCAAAGGCTTGTCTCTTCTAAGCGGCATCAATATCGGTGGTCTTGATAAATACTCTTTGATCCTTTCGAAGGCTTGTTGATACTCTTCCTTTCATTAAAACTTCTCACTCATTTTTATTCATAGTAGAGGTGAGAACATCTCTATTCTTCCTGCCACATTCAAGATGAAACGTCAAAGGAAGTTAATTTGTTTAAGTAGCCTTTGCAATTCCTTCTTTGTAGAAGGTGGTTCGGCTTGGATAATTGCTTTGGCCATGTTTTGTTATATTTCGAATCTTCGACTATGCACCAAGAAACCTAAGAAGTTTCTTGCACTTACACCAAAAGCACATTTCAAAGGGTTCCTCTTTAGTTGATGCTTCCTCATTCTGAGGAACCCTTTCTCTAGATCGAGCAAGTGATCATCGAAATCTTGATACTTCACCACTTTGTCATCGATATAAACTTTCATGAATTTTTCTATCATATCATGGAATAAATAATTCATAGCTCATTGGTATGTGGCTCCAGCATTTTTTAAGCCAAAAGTCATAATTACCCACTTGAATGTTTCTATCGAACCAAGACATTGAAAGACAGTTTTATGCTAATCTTTTTTAGCTATGCATTTTTGGTTGTATCCCGAATGCCCATCCATAAAAGACAATATTCAATGCCCAACAACGCCATCGACTTGTAAGTCAGCCATAGGCATAAGATATTCATCTTTTAGAGTGGCTATGTTAAGATTTCTGAAATCAATATAGACTCTCAATTTCCCATTTTTCTTGACAACTGGTACTACGTTTGATACCATTAAACATACCTTGTAGGGTGGATGAACCCAACATCTAGCAGCCTCTCAATTTCTTCTTTGACTTTCAACACTACCTCATTGATTATCTATCGAGGTGAGTGTTGGAAAGGGATATATCCTCCTTTGTCAGCAATTGGTGCTTGACAAGATTTCCATCCCGTCTAGACATTTTTAAATAGTCTCAAGAAAAATAATCTCTATATTGCATGATGACTGTTTTTATCTTTTCAAACTTTGACAATTCGAGATTTGTGTTGACATATGATATGCGTGGGGTTTTTGTCAAACCTAGGTTTACTTCCTTCAAATCATCTTAAACTTCGGCCTTTAAGTCATCCAGCTTGGTAGGGGTTGTACTAAGTTCTTTTACTCCTATGGCTTTAAGCTCATCAAAATTTTCTTATGTGATGCACTCAGCAAGGTATATCTTAATCTTCCTCTCTGTTAGGTACCCAGATAGTCTTTCCATGGCCATATGTATGGCCTTTCTCTCTCCTTGTTTGAGCGAGTCATCTAACTCTATTTTATTCTCTGGGCCTAATTTTCCTAACCCTACCAACAAACTGGGATTGGCTAATTCCCTACAGGGTTCTTCAAATTCTTCAGTTATCGAGGAATCATCTTCTTGAGTTTTCTAAACCGTGACTTTTGTGGGTTTCCCTTCACCATCTTGTCCTACCAATTTGATGGTTCCTATTTTCTCATCATAGAGCTGAGGTTCGACATTGTTTATTGAAGCTAAGAAGGGATTTTGATCTGCATGTACCACTTCTACTGAGTTATTATCATTCCAAAACAATAATAATTGATGTAAAGACGAAGGGATGCACCAAGTTGAGTGTATCCAATCTCTACCTAGTAATGCATTATAATTGGAGAAAGTTTTGACAACAAAGAAGGATGTTAGCTGGGTCCTACTCCCTACTCTTAGTTTTAAGGGGAGAACTCCTCTTGTCTTAGTGGCATTTCCTGCTAAACCGTAGACGGATACGTCTGTCAATACCAAGTCATTATCAACTTTTGATAACTTCATCATGGAGACAAGCAGTATATTCACAGCTGCTTCATTGTCAATTAACACTCTATTTATAGGTTGACTCTCCATATGTACCTTTATATACAAGGGTTTCAAGTGTTGGGTCATACCTTTCGAAGGTTTATCAAAAATAAGTTTACCTTTTACCTCCTTCGTCTCCGTCATTGGTTTAATTTCCTTCGAGGCTTCATCCTCGAGTTCGACTGCAATAGTTTTCTTAGTGATGATGTCCCAAAGTTCTTTCTTGACTTTAGAGACTTGATCTTGTTGAGCTTTGAATTCGACGGGCAATGTAAGTATCATATTGCAATCGATTGCCTTTTCAAGGCAACTACCAAAGAGAATCACGATTGTATTTCCCATGTTGTTGGATAGATCATTTGTGACAGATGTCGAGGGTGTAAAGGATCCTATAAACAATCCTTTATCCCCAAATTTGTCTTCATTAGAAGGAAAATCTACCATATATGCCCAAGACAAACGCTCCTGTCACTTATTCTTTCTTCCTTTATCTTGAGTGGCTGGTGGTATTTCATGTGGCTTGTCTTGGTTGGATTTCTTAGCTTTTCTGAGCTTTTAACCAATAAGCACACGTATTGTTTGAGGCTCCTGGTTGTCATTGACATTGAGGATGGGGTAATATTCCCTCTCCAACTTATGCTACCTTCTGCTTGGTTCATCCTTAGATAACACCTCAACTTGGCTAGATGGTGGGAACTGGCCGGATTTTCTATGGTTGTTGCTTTCCCCTTGTGTTCCCTACTGCACCCTAGCCTTTGGTCTAGGTCTTGGGTTTGACTCCCTTATCTAGCAATGGTTTGTTGTCTAAGCCACCTCCTCTTCTAAGTTGTGGTCATCGATGGGAACGCAGGGTTGTACTCGTATTTGTCTATTAACCTATTCTGGGTATGATGCCTATGGATTGGTGAAGTTACCTTTATCCATTGATCAAGATCCCCTTGAGGTGGTTTAACCATCTTTGGGGGCTGATAGGCATCACGAGATGGCTCCCTTCCCATCTAGGTCTTGTTCACATCTTGTCATCTCTCTTTTCCCCATTTATTGGGCTGCCAATCCTTGCTATGCGAGTCTCTTAACTCAATTACTAGTTGAGGGGTCTTTCTTCTCTTTTTAGTAGACTTGACTAGTTGAGGGGCTTTTAATTCCTTCTTTGGAGCTGTTGCCATGAGTTAGGCAATTATCTAGCCGCACCAATCACATAGGCAAAAGTCATCTTCATCGAGTTGGATATCTTTATCCCATGTCATTGCGTCAGGATGCTCGAGTATGGCTTTACAATGGTCAGCCATTCCTAGAGTTCCTTTCAAAGTTGGGAACCCTAGTGATGAAACTGGATCAATCGAGTGTTAACCTACCAAATATGAAACAGGGGTGAGTGTGACATTTATACTCTCTTTCTCGATATTTAACTTTTTATCATTCGATGTCCAGTTTATGGTGACTATATCGACATCTACCAATTTTGGAAAGGGGTTTGTATCTACCTCCATGGCCTTAGTTTTGTTAGGGAATCGAAGCAGCTTTTTGTTGATTCTTTCCCGGTATAAAACACTACACACTTATTGGTCGAATGTGTAAAGGAATTATGTCATTTGCAGTAATCCCTTTATACAACTCATCATGTGTTGGGATCTTATGTCTTCCCACTAACTTAATTTTCTTGGCTTCGAGCAATAGATCGAACATCTGTTCTATTTTGCTTAAGTAAAAGGAGTATGTTTTTATTGTTGTTGTTGGTTTATTCAACTCCTATGCTTTGGTGTCTTTCCTAGCCAGAGCATCACATGTAAAGGGTCGGATTCCTACGAATTCCCCTAGATCGACCTCATAGTTTAATTCTTGATAGTAGGTCCTATATGAAGAAGCACGTCGCTGATTTTCTTCTCTAAGAATGCTTTCATATTGAGTAGCCCTTTATGATAATTTGAACAAGTTGAAGAAGGTCATTCCTTCAAACACCTTTCTTAATTCGAAGTTGAGGCTATCCTGAGTGAGTTTAATAAACTCAACCTCAGGTAGACCACTAAGGCATTTTGATTTGGCCCATTTGAATCACATATGAATTGTTCAGCTATTTCCTCTAGCTATTGCTTTAGCCTTACTAAGTTTGCCATTGATACCCCTAATTCTGCTCGAGTGAAATAAGACTGGAATTTATCTTCTAGTTCCTCTTAGCTCTGTATCGAGTTGGGTGGAAGGTTTGTATACCAAGTAAAGGCTTGTCCCATTAAGGAGTTAGGGAACAACCTGAGTTTGTAGTACCCTAGGTTAGAGAATTCCCTGTATTGGGTAGTGAAGAGGTTGATGTGTTCCATAGCCGTCTTACTATCCTCTCCTGAAAATGTGGCAAAGTCGGGTATCTTATACCCTAGAGGGAACTCATAGTCCTTTTCTATTTATTCAGAGTATGATTTCCTGTATGTTGGCCGTGCAGCCAGTCTAAGGCCATGGCCATACAGTTCCTTAAAGACGCTGATAACCTGTTCCCGAGGATTTTGGGCATATCCTTGTGGTACAACGCTATATGGTTGACCCTGGGCTGGATGAGCCATTTGGTATAGTGGAGGCTATGCATTATATCTTGCGTGTGTGCCACCGTACTCATTGTTGTTTGGGAAATGATTCCCCCAATAATTTGGTGGGCCTTGCCTTCTATTGGGTAGAGGATTTGGCCTTGCATACCGATATCCGTCGGCATTTTGACCATGAAATGGATTACCCCAATAGTTCGGCGGGTCTTGTCTCCTATTAGGTGGAGGACCTGGCCTTGAACACCCATATCTGTTAGTTTTTTGCCCAAAACGATCATTTCGATAGGCATATTAGGCATTTGGATCAAAATAACCATTTCAACCATTGTGTTTGTCCTCTCCCTTATTCTAGGATGCCCATTGTTCATGTCAAGGAATTCTAGGATGCCCACAGGATAACCAGTAAAGTCCTGATTCCCCTTGTCAACGCCTAAATTTTGACTCGGGTCATTTGATGGCATAAGGACAGCATAACAACATTTAGACATCAAGACTCTAATCACCCATGGTTTAGGAAGAGAAAACATAGACTCTAGGAGGTTAGGCATCCCTAAAGAGGTCCCCCCAAATACTCCAGTCGTGAATGAACTAGTCAAAGCACCCTATAACAGCCCAAAATGCACTATTTCAGGACAAACCCTAATCTCTTATAAAAGCATCAACAGGACTTTGAGGGTCCACATTTAAGAACCCCATCCATGTTATTAGCAATTTTTCCACTTCTTGTAAGCCTTTCTCCAGCAAAGCATCAAATATAGAAAAATTACCATTTTACCCTTTTTCCTTCAAAGGCTCAGTACTCACTATCTACCATCCAGATCACTGAATTTTTCCTACCTACATAAGCCTTCTTGTCATAAAGCATCACAGGCAAAGAAATATCATTTTCACTTTTTTTGACCCACTGGTGAAAAATTACCATTTTACCCTTTTCACTTAGAGAACCTACTCTTAGACCCTTAAAGGATCCCCGGAGCCTCTCTTGTTGTCTGAATGGTGTAATTTCAGATCCTATGCATCCCTGAGTCTCCTTACTCTAAGGATCTCATCATAGAACAGACATTGCTCAAGACTGGCAATAGCCAATTTCTCAATCTATGACAACCCTGACTAAGAAATGACCCTTGCAGAAGCTCTCAGAGATTCATCCGACCTCCGAATCCTGAAAGGTCGGTCTCCATATCTTAGCCTTGGACTTAGCTTCAAATCTCCAAGTCTGATAAGAGGATTTCAAAATTTTGAACCTCTGTGAAATCTCAAATCTTCCCCAAGAGGTCAAAAAGCTATTTTTTCGCATTTCGCTCATTTAGACCCATAATACTCTCTAGACCTCCAAATCAAGATCAGTCGGTGCCCATCTCTCTAGAATCATGAAGCCTTTGAAAAGCTATTTAAGGAGCAAGAACTTTCATAAAACCTATCTGTCAAGATTCCACCAAATACTCCAAAAGTGCTATAAATCAAGTCTAAAAATCAGGTGCTCAACCGATTCCCAGGAGTTCATCTAAAATCATAAATTTAGTTAGTTAGTGGCCATCTCACTATAAATTCAGAGCCTCAAAATTGTCAGATTTACACTAATTTATAGAAAATTCATGGCCTAGGCAGTTATTTCTACCCAAACCCAGAAAAAGCGTGTTTGGTGTGTATTTGGCATGTGGAATGCCCTTAAAAGTTTCCCTAGACTTAGAATACAGCTAGGTCAGAGCCATTTTCTTAGTTTCACCCTTGTCCTTGAAAAATCATTTCATAAACTTTTGGTTCAAAAAATGTTCAGTAATTCAAATCCACATGGCTTCAGGCAGCTACAACAACCCAATCTCTTCAAGCAACCCTACTTCGAAAAACCCTCGGTAGCTACCCGAGAATCCAATAACCAATTTGTCAACTCCTATAGCTCAAGGACTCCACAAGCTTTGAATCCCCCAGATGTGACCCATGACAACATTTTATAGAAGAAGTAGCAGCATTCCTTATCCAATATTGTTAAATCGCTCGAAAAATGGTTTTTGACCCAGTTTCCTACTCAGGTACCGTAATTCTGTGTAGTCAAAGGTTGTGGATCACCTAGACCCAAGGTCATCTATCCCTGGGTGATTTCTAGATTAATTTTACCATTTTTACCTTTCAAAATGAATCTAAGAGCTTTTTAGGTCCAAAAAAACCCTAATTTCACTTCTTGCCTTTTCGTAATTTGGTTCTGACTGAACCAGCGCGACCGGAGCATATGTAACCTCTAAAAATGACACTGACTAGGCCAACTTCTGAGCTTGAAATCTCGCAAGGAGTGACGACACTGAGAGGGTTTGAAAAATCAAAAAGCATCATTAATCATTAAATGAGCTAAAAGCTAAGATATATAGCATTAAATGCATTCACACCTTAAGGCGATTTTTGGCAACCCTTGGATTAGCATCTTCCCATCTGATTTTTTGCCCTCCTCCCTTAGATCTGAACCTTGGATTTCAAATCCCTATAGAGCCCATCACACCCCCCATTTGGCACATCATGTCATCCCCTTAAAGATTACAACTAATGGGATTTTCCCAAAAGGTATCTCCCATATCTCCCATTCACCTCACCCATACATGCTCAATAGCACACCCCTAATCTCACCCTCCATTCAACTATCACAACTTAGATCTGCCCCTCCATCTAGCCACCTCACCAACCTATATCCCTTAGCCTAAACACATCCTAGCCACCCAATCCAATTGCAACTTAGCCCTCTACCTCTTTTAGGATAGACGTCATCCTAGCCCTCCACCTAACAAATCCCAAGATCAATCCTAGCCATTCACCACACCAATTTGGGGCTATAAATAGCCCCAAATTTGTGCAGCCCAAGGTTGGAAACAAAAACCCTAAAAATTCTAAGGCAAAAGAAGAAGAAGAAGAAAAAGGAAGGACTTGTAAACCCTAGGCCAATTTGGACCCAAGGTAAGCCTCAACTTTGATCTACCTGCTCCCCCCTATGATCTTATGTCAATTTAGTATGATGTTATGCTACTCAATTCATATATAAGCTCTGCTCTAATTCGAGTTACATAGTAGAGGCTCAACAGTCTCTACTTGTTTCCATTTTTGACATGTTTTAATGTTGATTTTCTTGTGAATATTGTAGAGGTCTGCTTAAGCCCAAATTTTACTATGTTAGACTAGACATACATTCTAGTTACTATATTTAATTTCGTGATTTATGGAGTTGTGGAAGGCCTTGAGATGGCCTCTCGAATAGATCCCAAAATCTGGGTCTTTTGAGACCTAAATGAGTTGAATATTTGGGGACTTTTGTCTGAATTTTGTATACATGATATGAAGCCCAATTTTTTATATGATGTTTATATATATACTGCCTGCTAGCATGCATAATTTTAGAATTTTTCACTACCCCTAAGGGGTCTAAATGGCCAAAATAAGGCTGTTGGATTTTAGGTCCAGGCCTAACGCCTGATTTTTAAGAGAATTAAAAATCAGGTGTTGAAAAATCAGGCGTTAGAACAAACATAGGCTTATAATATATGGTTGGAAATATCTGTCTCTCAGCTTTCCAAATTGACCGAACACGCTCAATTTAGAATTTTTAGGAGAGAGCTATGCCCTCCGGAGTGCAAACTGTCCAGGCCTAATACCTGATTTTTAATTGCATTAGAAAAGTAAGTGTCAATTTTAAAATCAGGCATTAGAACAAACATGGGCTTATCATATACGATTGGAAAGATCTCTCTCTCAGTTTTCCAAATTGACTGACCACACTCAATTTGGAATTTTGTGGAGAGAGAACATTGACAGAAAAAGTAGGCATTAGTTTCAAAATTAGGTATCAGACAAACATAGGCTTATCATATATGGTTGAAAAGATCCCCCTTTCATCTTTCCAAATTGATAGACCACGTTCAATTAAGAATTTTTTGGAGAGAGATATGTACTATGGAGTACAAACTATCCAAACCCAACGCCTGGATTTTAATCTATTAAAATTCAGGCATTGTCAAAAAAAGTAGGCAATGAACTCTAACCTTCTCTAAAGTTTATACACAATTAAATGGCATCTTGGAATTCATCCATGTGCTTAGGCACCTCTGTGGGCCTTTTTTTTCATTCCAACGCCTGAATTTTTATTCAAGCATTTAGAGGAATTTCAGGCTTCAAGATGAATTTTGGGCGTTAGGCCTGCGAAAGACAAATGAAACCTAGCTTCAAACCATTTCATTCCATAGACATAATCTAGGGATCTCTTCATTTCAAGTGCCTCTTTCAGCTTCCCCAATAATCATAGTAAGGTTGACTATATGCTTGTGATTTCTAAGTGTATCTGATACCCGAACTTTACTTAGAAGACAACGTCTGAGTCATGGTTGCTATATCAGTGTGATCAGGTCAAGTCAACCTACCCAATCACTACCTTTCAACTTATCCCGACCTTTTATGGTCTTCACCTTACCTTAAGGTCATGTCGTAGTGGTTCGTAACCAAAAGACCCTAAGACTTAGTCATAGCCCAATTAGGTTCTTAAAATCATGTACATTGGTACAACATAGTCTCAACCCCTATTTCGCTAACTTGTTCGCATTTTATAGCAGCACAGAGTACTCTATAAGTATATAAATAAATTTAAAATGAATCTACCCTGAATCACTCTCACAGTCAAACGTATTTGACCACCGAGATTGGCACACACAACAAACCCCTAGAACTACATGCAGTTTGATCCCGACAAAATCCTAAGAACACCCGAACCACAAGATCCGGTATGTAGGCAGCTTGAGACTATGTCTCAAGTGCAACTGCAATGATCACACCACGGGGGTGGTCTAGATTAATAACTTTACATTTAACAAAGCATGGACTTAAGCATAATTCAAAACATGTATGAATGAGAAAAGCTTCCCTAAAAAGGCAGGTATTTTGGGTGTCTAACACCTTCTCCAAATGAAACTAAACAATTTACCATTTATTTAAGAAAGTAGACTAGTATTAGGAGTTAAACCCTAGACCTTCGGGTGTAGATTTCTCCTCTTCCCCTAAAGAGGAAAACCGATGTCCAACTCAGTCGGTTAAACCCCTAGTTGGTGGTGAATCCAAGCAAAACCTAACCCTCACTTTAAAGGGGTTAGCAACCCTAGATGACTAGTGGGCCCCCGACATCCACAAAACATACCGAAGTGGGCCCCGATGTCCACACCCCTATTCTAGTACCCCTGTCGAAACCGTGACTAGTTCATGATGGGTTAGTTCAAGGAAATCTTTGACCCTTGGCTCACTAGGGTAACCGTGAGGTCTTTCATGCCTCCTAAGTCTATTCAAGGTCTTTGAAACATTTGCCCACCAGTCACCCTTTTATTCCTAGTATCGGGGTTCGGGTTAGCTCAAATATTTTCTATTATAGGTTGGAGTACTTTTAGTAAGACGTCACCCAGGATACGTGGCATCATTTGAAACCCTTTCTCGATTCTCTCAACAAGATCATCGAGTTTTCCTTTGAAGTTTTGAGACGATTTATTTATCTCATTCATATTCGAATTGGTAGGTTCCTTATCCCTTCTAGGTGCCATTCCTAATCATCTTCCACTATGGTCATCACTATGTTGGTGGTGTCAACAATAATTTTCAATCATTGTGTCAAGCCAGTGGGTAATTTTTCCAATTCAGATTATCAAAAATGTTCGGGTTCTATAATTCCTCTAAACAGAGGACTTTTATAGCAAAGCAACACCAACCAAATTGATAAGAGAAGCAAACTTCACTAAATTGGAAATAAAATGTACAATATGAATTATAGATATACCTTCAAACAGGCAAATTAGCCGACATCTTTCTCTTGGAATCGAGGGAGGACTTCGTTGAATTTGGCTTTGTAGTATAATCTATTCACCTGATACAGAACTTTGAGCTACGATAGGATCTAACTAAGCCTAACTTATCACTACTCCTAAGAATAAAAATACTATTGATGATGATGATCGATTCATTCATTTTTCTTCTATTGTCTTCTCCTTTTATAGAAATCTTTTGATCATGACATCATCGTTCCTTTCCACATTTGCTCACAACCATTTTTTCAATTTGAGTAATGGGTATCCCACTTGCTGACTGATCCAAACCACAAGTCTCCCACTCACTAACTAGTTTAAACCATGGGTTTCCCACTTTCTAGTTACTTAGATTTGGGGCAGCTGGTAAACACTGCTATGCTCTAACATCTTTATCTCCTGTTTGACGTGTTATACTTGATAACCACCTACTAAATAATTACTTGTCTCCACGTGTCATTCGTTGACTGGTGGATTTCAAAATATAGACTAATACTAAGGCTAAGGTATAACCAGTTTACTTTCTTGAACAAGTTGCCTAGAGTACAAGTCACTCTCAAGGAGTTCTTGCCTGTAGAGCTTAGCTCCGAAGTTGCCACAAACAAAGAGCTTTGGGGACTTGTCCTACCATGCAAGATGATATCCACCATGGTAGGATGAAGTTGCCTCAGCGTCTGGTTTAGCTTACAATTTCAGATCATCTTGACGAAAGGGACCCGGTCACATGGTTATGATACACCTCCCAAATCACAACAAATGAGCAGAATACATCTTGAAGACCATGATAAGCTCAAAATTAACTTGAACCTAAACTTAACCCTTTCCAAAATAATATTATTCTAGCCAAACTTTGGGCCAAACAAGGTAGCTTTGTGAAAGCCTGGTCCAAGTTGAATCCCCATTGAATTTATTTTTTCTTATTGTTAATAATTGAGCAATATTAAATCAACGACTAAGATTTTGAAGTGGCTTAGAATCACATTTAACGGATATCCCATTTTACCCTAATCAACCTATTGTTAAAAGGCTCCCTCCATGGTTTTGATTTGTGAAGAAAAAGGCTTTTGCGTGTGTATTCTTATTGGGTTGTGCACCTCCCACCGCAATTGAGAAGATGTGGACAAAGAAAAATAAGAATATATTCTACAATAAATAAATAAATAAAACTAAGATATTGGTTATCTGATTTTTTTTTCATTTAGAGGTGGAGGAATCTTGTAACTAACTATAAAAGATTTTCTCTTAAATTTTTTGGCATATAAATGCGGGATTAAGAGTGTGTTAACTAGATGGTTAAATCCTATGCTCAATGGGCTGAATTTCAGGGTGGAGGAATCATAAGAGATCACAAATAGGAGACCTTAAACAAGCATTTTCTCACTACTTTGGTGACTTATCGAACACTGTTTATTAATGAAGTGGGTAACAACATAACAACATACTTAATATTACTGGCTGGTGACTGAAAATTTGTTAATACATGATCAAGCTTTCTGGCATTTTTGGTACTAGGGACCCAAGAAATTTTTTTCAAGCTAGGAGAAAATTAAGGTGCGACTTGGGGTTGTAAAACTAGGCCTAATTAATGGATATGTTTTGGGATTTTTTCCTAAATCGGTTCAATATTTTGGCAAAATTACCAAATAATGAGGTAAAATTAATTAGTGGCCAAATTGGTTTTTTAAGATTAAAATTGGAAAGTGATGGGGAAAGATATTGAGGCCCCTATAAGCTGATCTCGATAAACTAGCAGAGTCCTGTCCCTGAAGAAATCGACCCAAGGGATCCCTGAGGAGACCAACCTAGGATTTGGGGTCCCCCAACCAGAGTCCCTCAACCCAAAAGAATCAAGGCCATAAGTGAGATGCCTACTACCCAGTGACCTCCCAATACCGGGGCGTAACCGGGAAACATCAAGTCACTTACTCCACCCTTTGGAACCCGACACCCCAAGTAACTCGAAAACATTCCTAGGGCCCTATCTGAACCACTTAACACCAAATAACGAAGTCGTGATCACGATAGACATCAGATCTCCATAAATCCCTGACAAGCAAGAAAAGTAGAAACCCAATTCTCCATATTTGGAAATAAGAACAATCCAGAAACCGTTACCAGGGGGAATATTCTCTATAGCTAGTCTGACATACTGAGAAAAAGATAGAGTAGGAGGTAGAGGCAGTGAATAACGTGGGGAAAAGAGACAGGTGAAATCTCATTTGATACACCACTACTCAAGCATACAAGTATAGGTAACAACTCGCTCGCCAGGTATGGGACAACAGAAACCCTAATTTGAATATCCTCTTTTCTACATCCTCTAGCCATTTGACTTGATTATCGGAGAGCTCGAGGACAGCCCCCCGCCGGCATCCAGATCCTTTACTCTTTCTTTTTTGGTGCTGTGCAGGGTCCATTTCATCAAAGACCTAGGTCAACTATGCGACCATCTGACCGGTGTAAAGGCACTCCCGGTCTAATACACCATCAGTTGGCATCATCTATGGGATAGGATTTTCTTGAAAACCTAAGGTCTACATGGTTAAGACCAGGTCGATGGTGGCTTAGCACTACCTTGGCACCAGAGTCGACAGGCAGTAAACCTCCGTCTTAGATGGAGGACATCGCAATACACCATGAGTGGATATCCTTGAGCAAAAGATCCAAGGTTTGATAGCAAATGTACAACTACTGATGAAACAAAATTGGGAAATCATACAGGGGCTGAGAAGTCGAAGGGATGAGCCTAGCAACTTGGAAGCAGAATGGAGGGGACCCATGTCCTTCCCATTAGGAGCCACGATGGTGGATAGAGACAAGAGGACAAAGCAGGAAGTGTTACGATGTCTCGGTTCTGGGAGGCGAGCTAGCTTAGGGAAAGGATTCATACCCTTGACCTTTGGGAGGAGAAGATAGAGGATGTGAGAAGGGAGATGGTGACCATAAAGGAGGCCATCAAGGGAAAAGCCCTGGCCACCGTTGACAAACTTATCAAGAGGACTGATCATCCATTCACTCTAGAGGTAATGGTAAGACCCCTACCTGACAAATTCAAGCCGCCTTAGATGGAGATGTTCGACAGTGGCAGAGAGCCCCTTGACCATTTGGAAGCCCATAAGACACATATGAACCTCTAGGTAGCCCCCAATAAGATCATGTGTCGGGCCTTTCCCACAACTGTCAAGGGGTCTGCCCGAGTTTGGTTCAGTCGGTTGAAGCTTGGGAGCATCTCAAATTTCACAAAAGTGAGTCAACAATTCGTTGGCTACTTCATAAGAGGCCAAAGACACCAGAAGCCCACTACCTACTTGTTAAATATCAAACAGAGCAAAGGCGAGTTTCTGTACCTCAAGGATGACCCGAGCATCAAATGCCCTGAGAGAATTTGGGCCCCACTAGAAAAGAGAAATTGCGACAAGTATTATCGCTTTCATTGAGATCACGGCCATGATGAAAGGAAGTTTACCGTTCTTGAACAAAGAAATTAGTAAAATTCATTTAAACAACCACATATCTACATATGGTTTCCCATGATCATCATATGAATCTCTAAGATCTAATCTTAAAGAAATTTTAAGAAGAAAAACCTCAATGGCTAAACCGGACACAAGAATCCAATCCGACCCAGTCTCCAAAGTATCCACACCTGCTCTAGAATTCTC
>JAOXJP010116913.1:0-13957 GCA_025762735.1 Platanus orientalis | reverse complement strand
GGATTACAACTAAAAACCCAAAAAACTAAACTAACCATGGCACTATTGACCTTATTACAAAATTACCACTAATTAACGTTTTTAAAATAAAAAAATAATAGAAAAAATAAACTACTCTACTAGACTTGATAAAGAGGATTATCCATGATCCTCTAGCTTCTTCTTCTTGGCATGGTATACTCCCGCATCAAGGTGTTGCTGGTCTTTTTTTCATATGTCACTATGTAGTTGGTCTCTCTCAACTATATATATATTCTCTTTTCTCTTCTTCTTCTTTTATTCTCTGAAGCTTCAAACGACAACTTACTATCAGAGCACCTGCGAGCAACATCTAGAAGACCCTACCAAGATTTTGCTGCAAGCCATTAACCAACACAGTTGCTAACATCAGCAATTGTACCTCCAGGTTGCAAGTGAGTGGAGTTTGATGTAGTTTTGGGGAGAATTTTAATTAGGGTTTTTCTGGTGTGATTGGATGTTGGGATAAGGCTGTTTGTTGTTGTTTGTTGTTGTTGTAGATGGTAGTGATTTTTTAAAGGTATTCTTTATAAATTCTAGAAAATTCATAATTGAGTTTTTTTAGAAACCCTAATCGCCATGGAGTTATTTTTTTACCATGGTTCAAAAACTCAGACCAATGACCCAGATCGTTCAGGCCAAACCGATCCGGGATTGGATTGGATTGGCCAATCCAAGTGTAGATTGTTCGGTCCGACATTAATCCAAGGTAAAAAAAAAAACTGAAAAAAAAATCCTACAAATTCTTATAATACTTTTATTAAAGTTTAAAAAAAAAACATAATTTTTAAGTATGTTAGATGCATCATACCTGAATAAACACTATTAGAAGTGTGTATAAAGATCAAAATTATACATTTTATAAGCAAACATCTAATATGATTACTTCTAGTGCATAAAAACCAAACCATATACAATGACATATAAATAATGATGAACATAATTGAAGGCATGTTAAGTGTATCATACATGTAAAAACAAGGTTTCGAGGCTTGTATAAGTTCAAGATTGTAGTTAACTTAATCAAACATCCAATATGATTACATCTAATGCATATAAGCTAAACTATATATAATATCATATAAATAAAGATAAAAATAATACATAACTTGTTCTAGCTGATGAGTTGGTAAAGCTTGATCTGGCCTTGTTTGGATCATTTCTATCATAGAAACGGCAAGGGTGCCAACCCCCACTATTAATGTCGTCCCGTCAATGAATTTTGGTGTTTTTTACATAAAAAATACGTAATCCGGCGGTCAATGTGGACCATTCATTATAAGGTCAAATCTAAAGGTTGTGAGTGTTTCCTTTTGAGGTTTACCCCTTATATGAGAATCTTTTAAGGTTCTTTGAAGGAGGTTCTTTGAGAGAGGCCTTTATGAGACTCATTGTAACAATTTTTAATAAACTTTAAAAAAAAAATTAAATTTTTTAATGTAGTATATGGATCGGACAATCCCAGGGCCGGTCATCCAGTGCTGAATTAGGTGATCCAACCTAGGGTTGGCCAATCCCTATAGGATCGTGATCCATAGACCAAGATCGGATCGGTCGAACCAATATAGGATCGGCCAAGTTTTTAAACCATGTTTTGGCTAGTTGATTCATAAGGATTTGGTCAACATTATCATAGGAGTATGTGGAGATTTGTTTCCCGCTGATTGGATCTTTATTGATGATTCCGTGACAGTTTTCGAGGGGTATACTTGATGCCCTACATGTGCAAATCGTGATTTTGGCCTGTATCTTCAAAATTCTGCTGGTTAGCTGCTTGTATTCGTTGATTCCTGTGATGCGTGTTGTGTTTTTGCTTCCTACATATTAATTGAAAGTGTTTACTGAAGTATTATGTTATTGGCTCATGTACTGGCTTGTTGGTTGTATTGCACGAATAGATGGAGTTGCATGGTATCTGATTTCTTTTTTTTCTTTTTTTTTTTTTTTTTTTGAGATGAGCCTTTTATTTTTCAATCATGGGAATGTGTTATTATTAACCATAAGTGAACTGCTGAGAGTCCTTGTATTTGGTGATAAAACTAGTGAGTCTTGGTATTCTTTATTGGCTGCATTTTATTCAGTTGGCAGTGGGTTGGTTATTGGTTGTGTTTTACAGCTCCATATAACCTGTGAAGTTGGTTGTTAGTGGATTGCATCATGTCAGAAGTTAGTGAGGTTTCTTCTGTTCCCATTGGAAGCATTGGTGTTGTTGTTAATAAGGCTCCTAATACTATTATCACTGTAGTTCGGTTTGATGGGAGTAATTACCTACCTTGGTTTCATTCTACTCAATTGGTCATTACTAGTAAAGGAAATTTGGGATACTTGACAGGTGATACTAAAGCCCCATATCCAAAAGCTACCACTTTTCCTAAGTGGCAGGTTGAGAATGCTACAGTGATGTCATAGTTGCTCTACTCCATGCAACCTGAGATCGCTAACACTCAACATATCTTCCCATTGTCAAGGCTATTTGAAATTCAGTCATTCAAACCTACTCCAAGAAAGGGAACAAGGCTCGAATATATGAACTTCATCAAAAAGTTTCTTAGCTCAGAGAGGATGAAAAATCCCTCTCTTCATACTACTCATCTTACAAGTTTATGGTAGGAGATTGATTATTACAAAACATATTGTGCAAAATGTTTTGAAGACATGGTGGATTATAGTAGAGAAGTTGAGAACAACTGCATCTTTCATTTCTTAGCAGGACTGAAGTCACTGAACTCTGAGTATGATAATATTTGGGTGCAGTTTCTAGGGAAAGATCTTCTTCCCTCCTTAAATGAAGTGTTTTCATAATTCATATGTACAAGAAAAGGAGGATCATTGTCATACCATGTTGAGTCCCTCTCCAGTTTCTTCAGTTGAAAAATTAGTATTTATTCCTCCTCCCAACGTGGTGGTAGAGGAGGTTCTCATGGTCAAGGTGGTGGTGGTAAGAGTGGCTTCATAAGAGATGATAGGGATAAACTCAAATGTGAGTATTGTGGTCAGCTCTAACATACTAAAGACACTTGTTGGGATATACATGGCCTCTCACAGGAATTTCATGGTCATCCCCCACACGAAGGGTCTTTTTCTGGGGACATAGAGGATATCATTTTAGTAACAGACAAAGTGCCAATTTTGTGGTTACTCTTTTCCTTCAAAGCCTACACAGTCTTCGTCTTCTGCTGATCCTGTTACTGCCTTACTGGTACCTTTGCTTGTGATGAGGTTGAACTATTGAAGCCATGCGACGTTTTATGTCTAGTCTTGATACTTTACCTTCACTCCCACATCCTCTTTTGCCCAGTCAAGTACACCCACTTTTGCATTCAGTGCTAGTGTGTCCACTCGTAGTCACTCTTGGACATGGTTCTAAATGTATGTGTCAGTGCCTCAGTGGAAAGTCCAATCAAGCCAAAATAATACATATGTTGGACATGTCGAAAATGTTGAAAAGAAATATTGTAAGAATCATGGAAGGTTGGGAAACATATTCTTATCTATCTCCGTAAACACAAGGGAACAAATATATTCATTAAGATTGATAGCCTTTTTTAATATATAATCATAGCTTATTTTAATACATAATACATTATACGCTTTGGTGCAATGGTAGTGACTCGGGCTGCCAATATGAAAACAAGTGTTCGAGTCTTGTGAGCAGCCACTTTGCAAAAAAAGCCAAAGGTTAGGTCTATCTCTGGTCCAACTCTCCCAGCACCCCATAGTTATGGGGCCAACACTGGGTAATGACCTTATGACCTTACACTTGTATTATAATATTCTTAATAAAAACACATGCTTTTTGAAAATGTCTACACTATGTTGGTATTATGCAATAATACACTGCAAAAGGGGATTTTTTCCTCAACACATCAATACTTTACATCATGTCAACTGAAAAATTGAAATTTTTTAATGTAGTTAATGTTTCATGTTGGTATAGGTAATGTTTTGTGTCGGTCTTGGTCGACATGGACATATGTCGGGCAACATAAAATACATTTCTAGACATTTGAAACCATGCTCTTAGATCATCAATTCAGTGGCTTCTGATCACATGATTGATACTTCATCCTTTTTTTCTTATTATTATTGATACTTCATCCTTTTTTTTCTTCTTATTCTATTTGTTTTGTGAATGATAAGGTCCATATAGCAGATGGATCTTATTCTTCAATTACAGGTAAGGGTTGAATTCCTATCACTTCCACTCTAGTTTTGTCCTCCGTACTCCATGTTCCTAATTTACATTAAATTTGTTATCAGTTAGTCATCTTACCAAATCTTTGAACTGTAGTGTGACATTTTCCCCTTCATGTGTTTCATAACTAGGAGATAAAGAAGTTGATTGGTAAGAGGCATGAGGACAACGGATTTATACATTCTTGATGTTCCCTCATACTCAACTTTACCAGTGCAGCAAGTTTCAGTTTCTCAAATAAAATGCAACAACTTTATTTTTTATGAATAATGAAAATTTATTAGAAAGAAGAAGAAGAATATACAAAATATACAAACAAGGGCTAGAGCTCAGCCAGACACAAACCAACCAAGAGGCAAACAAAAAAGCTAATAGTTTGGAACATGATCCCCTATAAAAACATCCTATTGGTTTACAATCCATTTCGTTAATTTACCCGCAAGACCATTTTGATCCCTTGGGCCATGAATCAAATCAACTTGAAGCTCCTTCAAAAGATTCCTCGCCTCACAAATCAGATGATGCAACCTCCACGACCCTTTTTTCTTTCCTTCACCCCAACTAATAACCATCCTTGAGTCCCCTTCCACTAAACACTCTAAGAACTCTTCTTCTAGAGAACATGAAGAGCTTCAAGGAGAACCATCATTTCTGCATGAAGAGCATTAGTAATACCTATCGGCCCCCCTTTAGCAAGGATAATGCTACCCTGAGAATCTCTCAAAGCACAATCATAACCAGCCGGCCTAGGGTTGCCAAAGGAGGCACCATCAAAATTAACTTTAACTTTTCCAGCTGTAGAAGGCACCCATACATTGAGCCTGTTAAAGACGGATCTCGAGGAAAGCGATATACACATTATCTAATCCTTTAAGAAATCATTAGAGGACAGAAACTTTTGTTTGCAGCAGCTGTATCAGTGGCACAACTATTTGGGTGGGACTCTCTATGTCGGCCTTTGGATTTGGGTGGCTTGGGGTTGAGGCCCATTCGTTTAATGAACAAAGCTCTTTTGGGGACGTGGTTATGGCGCTTTGGGGTGGACAGGCAAAGTTTGTAGAGGGCTGTTATTTCCTCCAAGTATGGGGAAGATACAGGAGGCTGGTTGTCTAAAAGGCCGGTTGGTCCTTATAGGTGCAGTCTTTGGAGGGAAATTTTCTAGGGGAAGGACTCATTCATGAAGCTACTCTCTTTCAAGGTAAAAATGGGGAAAGGGTTTGATTTTGTCTTGACCTGTGGTGCAGCGACATCCCTCTCCAAAGGCATTTCCCAAGTCTTTTCTCTTTGGCTCATAACAAAGTTGGGTCAGTCAAGGAGTTTACGATTTGTTCAAGACCCTTCTGCTCTTGAAACTTGCATTTCAGAAGGAACCTGACACAGCACCACACAAGAATATATATGAACTTGTAATTCTTCCGTAGGATTAGGTTTAGGACCGGGTTGATGGCTAAAACAAGGTCAGCTGATGAGTACTTGGCCAGGCCTTAAGGCTAACATAGAATCTGTCTTGTAGGTGTGATGAGTGGTCTCAGGTAGGTATTAAATCTAGATCCAATCAAGGATTCAACAGGAATGTAACAGGTTCTGTTTTAGGGGTTAAAACAGTAGGTTATAAGGTCCCTTTTAGGTGCTGGTTTGGGCTTATAACAGCAGAGTATATATGACCAGGATAGGCTTGAACAGAAGCTGTTTAGGTGCTTTAGGACTGAGACAGGAGTATTCTTGGATAGACACAGAACAGGGTTAAAGAGATCGGATCAGAAAGGACTGATACAGAATTAATAAACTCAAGTTTGAAATATGAAGCAGCCGTACGATTCTAAATAGGGTGTAGGTGCTGTGAACAGAAAACAAGAAGGAGAAAAATAGGACCAGCATCAGTCACATGTGAGATGTAATGGAAATCAGATTTTGCAGATCAGATAACAGCAAAAGGTATATCCATGGATGGTGATCTACACAAATTTGTTACTCTCAAGCCACAAGAGCTGCACAGCTTAATAACACCGGGGGGAGAGAGAGAGAGAGAGGAATGGTAAGCTGTAGATAGAGATTTCATCACCACATACCAACACTCCACAGAACTGCATGATATTAGTGTTAAAACTCTCCAGAATTTTGAGATGAATTAACACTTTGTCAATAAAAGCTACTGCAAAAATCTCATTAATCCGATCAAAAACTGAAATATTTTCTCCAGATTCAATTGGATGTTCATAACACCCCCCCCCCCCAAAAAAAAGCCAGAAAAATCACCACAAATCCCCAAAATTATTCTACCATACCCAGTATGATTTTTTCACTCTGAGGAATGACTATCCATACGGCTGCTGATGTCAGTTGTATGGTCAAATGACATCAGCCCTTGCCTGCGTCAGATTTTTATTCATCCAATCTTCAGTAACCTCTAGGTCCCAGTAGTTTTCTCACTCTGATACCAAGTAGAAACTGATTAAAAAAACGAAGAAGAAAGAAAAAAAAAAAAAAAGGAGAGAAAAATGAGTTTTTTTTTTTTTTTAATGACCAAACAATCTGACACCATCATATTTTACTATAAATATGATGTAAATGATATATCATATAAATGCCCCCACAAATGTGTGATACATAAATACAACATACTCATGTAATAAAAGTACCATGGGCTTGATGATTTAGGCCCATTAAGCATTGTGCATAATGAAGGATTTGATATATCAAGCAGAGAATAAAATTCTAGTTTCTACAAAATAGACTGTGATGCAGCATGCATGTAGGATAGTGATGTGTTTGCACAGGAAATATAAATAAAATCACTAAAGCAATAAAGGGAAATAAACTAGATTTCTACTTGCACAATTCACATGCTAATTCAAGTAGCTCTTAAGTTATATTCATCATGCATGAAAGGAATTAGGGTTACAGAATATTAAACAATAGTGAAACCTAATTAATGATTTAAATAGATCCAACTAATTTAAAGAATTAGTAATGGGTAAGTTGCTATCCAGAAATCTGATGCTAACACAGGTGTTCTAAAAAAAATCCACTCAAGGCAATAATGCAAGGAATCAAGTAAAAAGGTTAAGGCTCAACATGAGGGATTAAAAGGTAGGCTTAGACATGTTTAGAGTTAGAAAAACATGCTTGAAAGTGTAAGAAATAGGATCAGAAAATTAATCCGACAGCTCCTGGGTATATGCCATAACAGTACTACAATAGCACTACTCGAAGGATTCAAGAGAGGTTTCAATTAGGGAACATGAAACCTGATCTTGTGATGTGAATCCTCCTTGAGATGTTGCAATGTGGCACCACACGGAGATCAACTCAAATTAGTTGAAAATAAGAGAAAAAAAAATTACACTTCAGTTCAGCCAGGCACCCATGTTTGCCGCCAGCCCCTTGTATATCCTTGTAGGTCTTCAATCTGAACCAAATATTTGGAGGTTGGTTGCTGTAGTTTGAGTCACCCAGGGATCTAAGTGTAGGAATGTAGGGTATTGGTATCACTCTTGTATTTTATATATACTGTATACATTACACATACGGTATATCATCTATATATAATAAAGACTTAATGTGTGGTTAGAGTGAAAAACTCTAACAATTCACTCTAACACATGATTCTCTCTCTCTCTCTCATCTTCTTCCTCTCCCTCTAGTATTTTCACATCTAAACCCTAGTTAAATCACATCCATAAACTTCAAATTGGTATCAGAGCCAAAGGAACTCGATCCAGGACTGAGTGGCAACGAAAAGCAGCGAAGAACACTGCTGACGTCAACAGGCCGTACGCTGACGTCAGCAGTGTCGTACGAGGTTGGATCTCGAAAATTTGGGGGTTTAGTTCGGAATGATTTATCATGATTTGTGGTGATTTTTCCTGAATTTGTTGGTGAGCAGAAGAGTGATTTTCGAAAGGTTTTTCGCTGGACAAAAAAATCATCAAATTTCAAAGAACAGATAGATGCAATCAGATTTGGGACTTTTCTGGTGTTTGATTGGCAGTGTATGGGTCGTTTTTTTGTTAGAAATCATTCAAGAATGTTTTTGTTTGATTTAATTACGGATTGAAGTGTCTGTGAGCAGTTTTCCCCTTCCTCCTTGTCGCCGGATGTGATTTTCACCAAGTTTGGTATTTTTTTTATTTCAAAAAGTTTTTTTGCAAAGATGTTGTCACCATGGGGGTCGATCTCAGTTTGTGATCACAAATGGCTGAAGCATGTGATGTTTAACCCCTCTAAGTTGCTTCGGTGCTGATTTGGGTTTCCAGACCCATCGTTAAGGCTATCCAGACTCGTACCTAGTGGTGCGTGCTATCGTGGGTGATTTCAGTTTGCTTTTGTGTGTTTGTAGAAATCTACAGGCAGTAAAAACCTGTAGTCTACTACTTGTCTGTGGTATAGTACTTGTTGGATTCCTATGTCGGGTTTTTTGTTAGAGCTATTGATCTCTCCCAACATGTCTGAAGAAAGCGAGATCTCTACCCCTTCAAGGAGTGCTGATACTAGTGGTGGCAACAATGGTACTGAAATCCCTAATGCATTGATTACGACAGTACGGTTTGATGGGACAAACTATTTGGCTTGGTCTCAGTCTGCACTTCTCTATATTAGTGGCAGAGATAAAGAAGCTTATATACTTGATGAGATTTATTCCGAATGTTACTGATCCGAAGTATCGAAAGTGGAAAACTGAGAATATCACTGTCATGTCTTGGCTTCTCCACTCGATGAAGTCAACCATAAGTCGTCATTATTTACGTCTTAAGACTGCAAAACAAATTTGGGACTCAGTTGCTGAAACTTATTCCGAAATGGGTAATACTACAGAGGTGTATGAATTGAAACAAAGCATTTCTCAGTAGGAGATCTCCCTTTAACAGCATACTATTCTTCTCTCAAAGAAATGTGGGAGGAGATGGATCACTAGCTTACATTTAGGCCTAAATATAAGGAGGATATTACTGCCTATGCCCGACATGTGGAGGAATTCCGAATTTATGAGTTGTTGGCTGGTCTAAATGCAAAATATAAACAATTGAGAGTTAATATTCTTGGCAGAGTTCCCTGTCTTCACTAAATGAAGTGTATGTTTATCTCAACCGTGAAGAACAACAATGGCATACAATGTCACAATCGTCTCCGGTAAAGAGATCAGCCATGTTTTCCTCCTCCCAGCGATGTGGTCACGTGGGTATTGGCCGAGGTAGAGGTGGTCGCTTTAGCAGTGTTCCTGATGACCACAACAAACTGAAATGTGACTATTGTGGGCATAGTCGACACACCAAAGATACATGTTGGGATCTTCATGGTTGTCCACCCGAGTCCTAGGGTCGTTTTTTTCCTCGGGGGAGAAGCGGCGGACGCTTTAGTAGCAATCGCTCCAATGCTCATTCCGTTACTTCAATGCCTTCCTCGGCTTCATCAGTTCCTAATGTGCCTGCTCCTACTCCCTCCCCGGATGGGATCTTGTCTCGTGAGGAGGTAGAGGCTCTTCGTCGGTTTGTGGCCTCCCTAGATCCTTCTCCTGCCGCCTCCACCTCCACTTTTGCCCACTCAGGTACCTCTGCCTCTACTCTTAATGCGTCTCTTTCTGTTCCTTCCATTTCCTGGTTCATAGATTCTGAAACATCACATCACATGACTGGTATGTCATCATTATTTTCTACTTATCATGTTTGTTGAGGGAGCGATAAGGTTCGTATTTCTTATGGATCTTATTCATCCATTGCTAGTAAAGGAAATATTCATGCTACCCCTTTCATGCCTTTATCCTCTGTTTTTCATGCTCCCAATTTTTCTCTCAATCTTTTGTCTGTTAGTCACATCACAAAATCCCTTAAATGTAGTGTTACCTTTTTTTCCCTCTCATTGTGTTTTTCAGGATTTGGAGACGAGGATGATTGGCCGGGGGTTTGAGAGAGATGGATTGTACTTGTTGAATACTTCATCTCCAGTTGCTTCACCAATCCAACAAGTGTCTACTTTGGTGCGAAGTTCAAATAAGAGCAATTCCGAAGACTTAGTGCACTAGCACAATCGATTAAGCCATATTTCATTTGCTTTACTAAAGAAAATGTTTCCTCATTTATTTTGCTTCTCTTCCCAATTGCATTGTGAACCTTGTGAACTTGCGAAACATTGTCACACTGTTTACCCCATTAGTAATAAAAGAAGCTTGATTCCTTTTAATATTGTGCATTCTGATATTTAGGAACCTTCCCCTACAATGTCTCTATTTGGTTTCTGTTACTTTGTTACATTTATTGATGACTATAGTCGAACCACGTGGGTATATTTATTAAAAACAAAAAGTGATGTATTATATGCTGTGAAATCATTTGTATATATGGTCTCCACATAGTTCGATGCCACAATTCGTATTTTTCGTTCCGATAACGGGGGCGAGTATCTATCTAGTGGTCTTTCTTCCTTTTTTGATAAGTATGGTATTGTCCATTAAACCACTTGTCCTGGTACCCCTGAGCAAAATGATGTAGTTGAATGAAAAAATCGTCACTTAATTGAAATCACTAGAGTACTCATGTTTACCATGCATGTTTCCAAGACTTTCTGGTCGGAGGCTTTACAGACTGCGACTTTCTTAATGAATCGCATGCCCTCTCGGGTTCTTCAATATCGAATTCCTCTTGAACTTCTTTCTCCTTCTTCTGTCATGTTTCCTCTTCCTCTTAAAACCTTTGGTTGTATTTGTTTTGTTCGAATCCCTAAATCTGATCGTACTAAATTGGAAACCAAAGCACTCAAGTGCATCTTTCTTGGATATGTTGCAACTCAAAAAGGGTACAAATGTTACCATCCTGGCACTAGGAAGCGCCTTGTGTCAAAGGATATCACTTTCTTTGAGGACATTCCTTTTTTTTCCTCCCAGTAGCCTTCTCTTCAGGGGGAGCATATCAGTGGGGAAGTGATGTCTCATGGGTCTCCCCAACCTGTTCTGGTTCCTTCACACTTCTTTGATTGTGGCAGTGGTCCTACTGGTGATTGTGACAAGGGGGAGAAAGAGTTGAAAATGTACTTAAGGAGAGGGAAGCAACAAGACAAGGATAAGTCGCAATCTCGAACATCTAGTCAAGAAGCCTCTTTGGATCCTCCTCCTAAATCAGGTATTGCTCCACATCCGACTATCTTTCCTTCCGTTTCTTTACTTGATGAATCTAATATGCCCATTGTTATTCGCAAGGGTGTGAGGTCCTGTACCCAACACCTTATCTCTAACTTTGTTTCACTGGATCACTTGTCTCCATCTTTTTGTAATTTTTCCTCTATTTTGTCTTCAGAATCCATTCCTCATAAATGTATCAGAAGCTATTTCACAACCTCACTGGAAGGCCGCAATGGAGGAGATGAGAGCACTTGAAAAAAATCATACTTGGGAAATGGTTGATCTTCCTAGAAGAAAAGAACCGGTTGACTATAAATGAGTGTTCACCGTTAAATATAAAGTTGATAGTACCATAGAAAGATATAAGGTCAAACTAGTTGCAAAGGGTTACACCCAGATGTATGGCATTGACTATCAAGAAACATTCACACCTGTGGCCAAGATGAATTCTGTTAGAATGCTTATTTCTCTTACGGCAACACAGAGATGGCCATTACACCAGTTTGATGTAAAAAATGTCTTAAATAGAGATTTAGAAAATGAAGTTTTTATGCAGCCTCCTATTGGTTTTCGGCTTTCTGAAAGCAAAGGAAAAGTTTGTCGATTGAAGAAGGCCCTATACGGCCTAAAACAATCTCCAAGGGCTTGGTTTGAAAGATTCAGACTTGTTATGGTGTAGTATAGGTACACTCAATGTCAGAGTGATCACACCTTATTTGTTAAACGAAAGCAGAGAAAACTTACAGCCATGATTGTTTATGTTGATGACATAGTTGTCACTAGTAATGATGAGGTTGAGGTTAAACTACTAAAGACACAATTAGTCAAGGAATTTGAAATTAAAGACTTGGGCCAATTGAGGTATTTTTTGGGCATTGAAGTTGCAAGATCAAAAGGAAGAGTCTTCTTATCTCAAAGGAAGTATGTGCTCGATCTTTTGAATGAGACTGGAATACTTGGTTGCAAACCAGCATCGGTTCCCATTAATTCTAATCATCGACTTAAAGAAGATCAAGATAATCGTCTGATTGATGCAGGGCGATATCAGAGGCTTGTGAGACGCCTTATATACTTGTCATTGACTAGACCAGACATTGCTTATGCAGTTAGTGTTGTCAGTCAATTTATGCATGCTCCTACTCTTACCCATATAGAGGCTACCTATTAGATTCTCAGATATCTCAAGGGTTGTTCGGAGAAAGGAATTCTTTATTCTTCTCATTGACATCTAAGGGTGAAAGCTTATACTGATTCTGATTGGGCAGGTTCCATTACTGATCGGCGTTCTACTTCAGGCTATTGCACCCTTGTAGAAGGCAATTTGGTCACTTGGAGGAGTAAGTAATAGGTGGTGGTGGCTAGATCCAGTGCCGAAGCAGAATTCAGATCCATGGCACATGGTGTTTGTGAACTATTGCGGCTAAAAATGCTTATGGCTGAATTGGGTTTCTCTATATCTCATCCCATGGTCTTATATTGTGACAACGAAGCTGCAATTAGCATTGCACACAATTCAATACAGCATGATAGGACGAAACACATTGAAGTGGATCGTCATTTTATTAAAGAGCAACTACAGCGTGGTTATATTTGCACTCCTTTTGTAAAAACAAGAGATCAACTGGCAGATGTTCTAACAAAAGGATTACCTGCTACGAAGTTTATTGATGTTGCTGGCAAGCTGGAAATGAGGGATATCTATTTCCCAACTTGAGGGGGAGTGTAGGAATGTAGGGTATTTGTGTCACTCTTGTATTTTATATATACCGTATACATTACACATACGGTATATCATCTATATATAATAAAGACTTAATGTGTGGTTAGAGTGAAAAACTCTTAACACACAATTCTTTCTTTCTCTCTCTCATCTTTTTCCTCTCCCTCTAGTATTTTCACATCTAAACCCTAATCAAATCACATCCATAAACTTCAAGTCTAGGATGATCCAGAAAATTCAAACCAGTCCAAGCTCCAGCTGTATGGGATTAACACTCGATTTCCTCTAGTCACTCCAGCAACAGTGCTTTCACGCCTCTTGTTATTAACCCATGAGAGGACTTTGTTCCAAGGTGATTTTTCTACAGGCTGTAAGTACAGTGAAGGTCATCTAGGGGTGTAGGACAACCAAGAATTATTGGATCAATCAAAACTTTAAAGGGCTGAAGTTGTTACTCATTCTCCCGAAATGGCTTGAATACTTTGTTTCATGCCTGGTCATGAGGAAACATGAGGTGGTTCTTCAAAAACTGAAAATATGGTTAGAACTCCACCACACATAGGGTTGTACAAGGGTGTGGACATAGTAGATGGTTCGAATCAAGCCAAAAGTGAAACTGTAGCAGCTGGTATGCGATCTTCTGAAAGTCTATCCAGCCCTCTTTTAACGCCAAATCCTAATAACCACTCATGAGTCCTCTTCAAAACAGAAAAAAATACCAACAAGACTTGCTAGATGATGTGTCGTCCAAAACTTGGCAAGCTCCTGGAGGTGTTGGCTTGCTCAGAAAAGTAGAGAAGAAGGAGTGATGATGATTCTCTTGCTAGGATATCAGTTTCAACAACAACAACAACAACAACAACAACAAACAGCCTTATCCCAACTATTTGGGGTCGGCTACATGAATCCTGTT
>JAOXJP010116902.1:0-13957 GCA_025762735.1 Platanus orientalis | reverse complement strand
ATATCACTTGTCGGCGCTGATGTGCCCGCCCCTTGACAGAGTGCAAAGAGGAGCGGATACAATCCACCCTCTATGAAACAATGCTCAACTCTACTTGACTAAAAAATATACTCAACTCAACAACGCCTTGTCCCAATTATTTAGGTTCGGTTATAGGAACTCTGTTTTAATACTTTAATTTCTCCGATCACCTCCTCATGCACTAAGTTTATCTAGTAAATATATAATTGGGTATGCCTTTTCTACATAGAATAGTATATAATAGTATATAAGGCAAACATGAACAAAGGATTCGTGCAAAACCACCTCCTTCAAAACAAATCCACCACTTATAGAGCTCAAAACACTTTCAAAACAAAAGTCCACTTCTCTCCCAATGAATTGCATAATTTATGAAGAATATGAATCTTATCTCCATCTTCAAGGGGGAAGAGCTGCCGAATGTTTTAAGGATATAGATGGGGAGGAACTTTTTCTAAAATGCATTAGGCAAGACCAAGATGTTCATTTAGCTGTATAATCCTGGAGGGTTGATGGGAAAGTTGCTTATATGATAAGTGTAATAGATGAATTTTCATTTTTCAATTGAATGTGAAGGCAATGTCTCAAAGTACTGGCAAAGTTTTTTCGATGTTGTATGCAGTTGAATCCACTATAACATGAAATATTTTCCTTTCTTGTAAGGATGGAGGTTCGTTCTATATGGACTACTTACTTTAACTTGGGTATTCAGAATATAGCTGCGTCTTAATAAATAAATAAAAGAAAAAGAAAAACGAATTATACCCTACGTGAGGTGTCGCAGAGGATTGGCACTCATTGTTGTAACCGTAAGAATGCCAGAAGTAGAAAAAATATGGATATGCTTACAACCTGTCCTTATCCATTTGCAACCCTACTAAACATGTGGTTTGGTTGGTACCAAAAATTATCTAATGACATTCTAGTTCACACCTTTTGTATAAGGAAAAAAATTTGGTGAAAACGAATCTCTTGAGAACTGTGCAAACTGTACCAAGGTGCAGATACATCAGCGCTGAAAGGTGATAAGTGCCCCCAAAAAAGTGTAAAACACTTTTCTGTACTGACGCATCAGCCCCTTCGGTGCCATTTGCACAGTTCTCACGAGATTCGTTTTCACATAATTTGAACTGTTGTTTCAACTTGTGTTGGTGTTTATGTAACTACATAAGGTACAATTTAGAAGTAAATCGGAAGAGAAAATTTAAACATTGTTGTAAATATCATTTGCAAGTCATATTTATTAGGAAACCAATTCGTACATGGATGGATGTTTCTTGTAAAGAAAAAAAAAAAAAAACCTACAAAAAAGGGTAACAAATGTTCTATTCCTAAATTTGTTTGTCCCCCTGTGTCCTCACACACAAAGGCTGGGGTGTATGGGGGTGAAAACCGTAAGAATGAAGTATCTAGAAAAGGCAGAAAAGATTAAGTACCGAAATCAGTTTTTCCTCATGTATTAGAATGGCATCAGGGGGTGGACACATCAGCATTGAAAAGTGATAAGCACCCCCAAAAAGTGAAAGTCACTTTTTGGCACTGATGTGTCAGACCCCTGATGTCATTCTAATACATCAGGAAAAACTGATTTCCGTACCTAATCCCAGCCCTGTCTAGGTGGGTCAGTTTTAGATCTCTTTGGTAGGTCACGTCTTCTATTTCAATCACGTGGACAGATTGAGATTCCCAATGCATGCCAGTGAGTATACTTTAAATAGGACTCATATCTCCTGAGACGCGCCCCTTTGTGTAGGTTGATATCCTCTGCGACGTGAAGATTTATGCCGGGCTTTGAGCCACCATTCATGGGGCTTGGATTATGTGAGAACAAATCTCGTAAGAACCGTGAAAACGGCACCAGAGGGGCTGACACATCAGTACCAAAAAGTGATTTGCACTTTTTGGAGGGCGCTTATCACTTTTTGGCAATGATGAGTCCGTACCCTGATGCCGTTTTCACAGTTCTCACAAGATTCGTTCTCACCTAATTTTTAGTGTCATTCATGGGGCTCCAACTGCAGTAAAGTACACTTTGTCAGTACCTGACTGCACTTGGAGCCCCATGAATGGTGGCTCGAAGCCCGGTGTAAATCTTTACGTCATAGAGGATATCATCCCCCTTTGCGCCACGCCCCTGAGGCAAGACACCCCTGTCCTTTGTCCTGTTGATTTGGCTACTCTGGCCTTGTTGAGATGTTGACGTTATGGTTGCTCATAGAGACTCATATACACTTTTTCATCATAGATGATTTGTTTCCAGAAAAAAAAAAAAAAAAAAAAAAAAAAAAAAAAAGAGGTTGTTTTTGGTAATAAAAGTCCTAATTCAATATGAGAACCCTAATTTTGGATTCTACTAAGAATGCATTCTACGTAATCAATTCCAGAACTAGAAGGGCATTTGGTTTAGTGAAAAAAAAAATCAGGTCAAATAATTAGAGAATTGACATTTTGCAGTTCTCAAAAAGGGAGCCATATCCTTTGGTCCATGTTTATGGTGCTCCACCGTTCCAGACACAAATGAGGTGGGGCACATGCACTTTAAAGGGGGGGGGTTTTCAAAAAGTGTATGGGTCCCACCCTCTCTCTGTATATGTGGAACACGGTGGAGTACCATAAGCGTGGACCAGAGGATATGAATCCCTCAAAACGTGATTCCAAAATGGATTTTTGGAATGAAATCTATGGAGTGATTCTAGGAAAACCAAGGGTCCATTTGGGAACCTTCCAAAGAATGCATTCTATCAATTTTTAGTTCCAAAAAAAAAAAAAAAAAAAGCAAAAACAATGTTTGGATACATGGAATGCATTCTTAGAATAACTCCAAATTTCACATTTTGACAACATATTTGGGCACTAAAAATAGTAGTGCCTAAAAAACAAAGAATGAATTCCTTGGGCTTGTGGGCACGAGAATCGATGAACAAATTTATAACCTCAACTCCTCGCATCCACATCAAAGGCAAAGCTTCAAATGAGAAGAGGATATGAAAAACAATCTTGTTGAAATAGAAATTTGTAAATATAACTGAATTTATCAAAATATCCCAACATGCAAATTTACCAAAATACCCCATTTTCTCTATTTTTTATGGATAGATTTTGGTGACTATGATGAGATTGAGCTAAATGATAGTTGCACATTTTTTTTATGGATTATTTGCTCTACATATTCAACAATATGCCAAATTCTTGTATCAATCTGGAAAAAATGGATTTTTTGCATGTCGTTACCAAACAACATCCTGCTTCAGAATACATGAAAAATGGATTCTAGATTAAATGTTACCAAATGTTCATCTAGTTAGGGAATGGCTCCAAAAAATGCAGTATCTCTAGAATCCATTTTCTAAAGTCTGAAAGAGAATCAGAGAATGGCTCCCAAATAAGGCCTAAGTAAATTAACCAATTCTCCCAAAACCCAAAGGTGATATGAGAGGTATGAGTTAACATACTTATTATAGTTCAACACTGCACCTCAGGAGGGATACTCCTAGTCCTAGACCATGAACATGGGAGAACTAGGCACGAGTCCACAGAATGTGCACAAATGTTCACAGAGAGCCCAGGAGAATAATTGCATCTACAGGGTGATTCGAACTTGCAACCTAATCTTACTCTGATACCATATTAAGAAGGCTTTTGAATGATTAGGAAATTGATGAAATGGCCTATCTTATTGGCTTCTTTGATTTTTCTCATCTCAATAAAGATAGTGTGGATTATATCCTAAGTAGAATGGGTTTTGGGCCAAAGTGGAGAAGCTGGATGTTTTATTGTATAAGAACAGTGAAATTCTCGGTCCTTGTGAACGGAGCAGGGTGCAGGTTTCTTTCGAAGTTCTAGGGGTTTGAGACAAAGAGATCCCCTATCCCCTCTCCTGTTCATCATGATGTCGGAAGTCTTAAGCAAGATGATTAGGAGGTCGGAGGAGGCTTACATTCCAGGTTTTTAAATCGGTAGGGATAGGTGCAGGATTTTTCATTTGCAGTTTGCAAACGACACTATGATTTTTTGCAATGCTAATGAGAATCAATTGGGATATTTGAGGTGTATTCTTTGTTGTTTTGAGGCGGTGTCAAGTTTAAAGAAAAACTTGGCCAAAAGTGAGATGTTGCAGATTGGGGAGGTGTCAAACATTAGGGATCTAGCTTGGATTTTGGGGTGTAAAATTGGTTCTTTTCCTGCATCCTATATGGGGTTTCCTCTGAGGGCTAGTTTCAAATCTAACAAGGTGTGGGATCTGGTGGTGGAAAGAATTTCCCTAAGATTGGATTCTTAGAAGGCGGAGTTATTATCAAATTGTGGCAGACTTACTCTCTTGAAATCCACTCTCGCTTCCATTTCAAACTACCATCTTTCTTTATTCACTATCCTTGGATCGGTGGCAAATGTCATAGAGAGTAAATTCCACAACTTCCTATGGAACAATTCAGAGGATCACCATCGGTACCATCTTGTGGACTGGAAGTCAATTTGCAGACCTCTTAAATGCGGGGGATTGGGTATAAGATCAATTAAAGACCATAATAGGGTCATGTTGGCCAAGTGGTGTTGGAGATTCGGAGTGGAAAAGGAGAGTTTGTGGCGAAAGGTAGTGGTTGCTAGATTTGGGGAGTCTTCCCCGTGGGATACAAAAAGGATTCAGGCCCGGCATGGCTATGGGCTCTGGAAGTCAATTCAAAAGGTAAAGGATATTTTCTGGAAATTCATTCGCTTCAAATTGGGTTCTGGGAGGGAAATCAGGTTTTGGGAAGATAGATGGATTGGTGATAACCCTCTAAGGGACGTTTTTAGGAACCTTTATTCGTTAGCTTTAAATCCCATGGGTAGGGTCGCCGAAGCTTTTGATGCAGAGAGCAACATTTGGAGGCTGGGTTTGCGTCGCAATCTAAATGACTGGGAAATTGAGGACTGTGGTAGGTTGTTAGAGATGCTTAAAGTTGCAAAGCCTATTCCTTCGAGAAGAGAGAGTTGGGAATGGATCATTTTAAAGAAAGGTATTTTTTTCCCCAAAATCCCTTTATTTGGAACTAGGGGATTTTAGGTTTTGTTCGTTTCCGGTTAATGACATTTGGATCTCGGGTATTCCGTCAAAAGTGACTTTCTTTATGTGGAACGTTTTCCTTGATAAGATTCTTACCTTGGACCACCTTCAAAGTAGGGGTTGAAATTTGGCAAACATGTGTTATGTGCCTGAGGGAGGAGGAGTCAGTGGATCATCTTTTTATTCACTGTGTTATGAGGCATGCAGTTTGGAATTTTTTCCTTTCTCATCTTAACATTTTGTGGGCCTTCCCTTCTCACTTTCGGAAGCTAATTTCGGGTTGGTGGACCAAGGATTTGGATGGCCTCCCTTCAATCATTTGGGCTTATCTTCAGGGGGTTATTTGTTGGGGGTTATGGAAGGAAAGGAATTCAAGAATTTTTTAAGGTAAGTCGAGGAGCTATGAGGAGACCCTTCTCTACATTCATGGCTTGTTGTTGGAATGGATCTCCATTAGGAATGATTTCGACGAAATGGATTGGGATTCCATGTGGTGGGAGTAGTTGTTTGTGTTTTGTTTTGTTTTGGTGGGTTCTTGTTTCTTTGTTGTTTTTCGTTGATGCTCTTCACCCGCTTGGTGAAGTTTGTTTTCTTTTTCCTAGTTGTTTTCTCTCTCTTAATAAAGCTGATCTTTTTACCTCTCAAAAAAAAAAAAAAAAAAGGATAGTGTGGATAGGTGTGGATGGTCTCTTGTAAATAATAGCATCTTCTCCATTTGTTCTTACTATGGTCTGTTGGTAGAGTGCGTTGAATCTTTTTACTCTTGGCATTAAATTTGGGGGTTCAAAGCACCCTCAAAGGTGCTGTTTTTTCCTTTGGGCTGCTTGTAAGGAGAGGATACTAACAATGGACAACCTTCAAAAGCGTGGCTCTATCCTCCCCAATGCTTGCTCCTTTTGCCTAGATGAAAGGGAATCTATTGATCATATTTTCATCTAGTGCATTTTTGCTAAAGAGGTTTGGCATATGGCTCTTGAGGAGGTGGGTATGTCATGGATTTTTCCAAAGAGCCTTAAAGAATTGGTGCTTTATTGGAAGCTTCTGAATTCCTCTTTGAAAGGGAAGATTGTATGGAGCTTGATCTCCTCCCCAATGCTTGCTCCTTTTGCCTTCATGAAAGGGAATCTATTGATCATATTTTCATCCAGTGCATTTTTGCTAAAGAGTTTTGGCATATGGCTCTTGAGGAGGTGGGTATGTCGTGGATTTTTCCAAAGAGCCTTAAAGAATTGGTGCTTTATTGGAAGCTTATGAATTCCTCTTTGAAAGAAAAGATTGTATGGAGCTTGATCCTTCGGTTTGTTGATATCTTCGGTTGGAAAGGAATCAAAGAACCTTTGAAAATTATGTGGGGCCTTCGCTTAAAGTTTTTTAAAGGGTTAACAATAGGTGGTGTTTTTCGGTCATTAATTGTGAAGAGTTAGACGGGCTTTCTTTTGTAGATATCAAACATGGGTGGGGATCAAATGGTTAGAGATTCCTTTTCTATTTAGTCCCTTGTGGGAGTCAGGTTCTCTTTTGTTCTTTTTTGGGGATATCTTGTCCCCAATCATTAATGAAGCCTTATATATATAAAGTAGTAAATTAACTAACTCTCCCAAAACCCTGAAGGTGATAGGAGAGGTACAAGTTAATACTCTTATTATATTTCAACAAAGCTGTCTTTTAGTTGCATATTTGGAAGACTACGGTTTTAAAATTTATAAAAAGGACTACACAATAAAGTTTAAGTTAAGAAATAATACAAAAATCTATGCCATAAATGTAGAACACAATATATATATATATATATATATATATATTCATGTTCCCTTGAAGTCTAGAATCCGATTATGTTGAGCACTTAGAAAAAGAACTGTATCTCATTGGGTGGTAGGATTGCTTTAATAAGATCTACCCTTTCTAACCTCGCCACTTACTGCATATCTATCTTCAAGGCTCCTAGCAAAGTGATTAAAGCTATTGAAAAAATGCATAGGGACTTCCTATGGGAGACTAGGGATTCTAGAAAGGACTGCTTTGTAATATGGGAAACTGTTTGTAGGCCGGTTGATATAGGGGGTGTTGGTTTAGGTAATTTGTCAATTCGAAATGACGCTTTGTTAGCAAAATGGCTTTGGAGATTTCCTCGGGAAGCTAGAAGTCTTTGGTGTTTCGGTTATATCCACCAAGTATGGCCTTCTTGCTGATGGTTGGGATGACATTTTTTATAAGATAGTGCTCTTATCATGTCCTTGGAAGAACATTAGCAAGATTTTCCCCAAATTCTCTTCCAAAATCATATATGATATGGGTAAAGGGAACAAAATCAGATTTTGGGGGGATGTGTGGTAGGGAGAGATTCCTCCTTTTTAGAAGTTCTGTTAGATTTACTCAATCTCTGGCAAGAAAGGATTACCAATTTCTTGTTTCTATTATTAGATTTCTTCTATTTTTAATTTAGCTTGAGACTTTAGGTCTTCGTAGAGGTTCAAGGGATTTTGAAGTCGATGAGGCATCTTCTCTTTCTTATTTCCTAGCTGACTATTCATTGACCGTTTAGCTAATGACTCCCTCTTTTGGTCCCTTTTCGTAAATGTCATTTTTATTCCTTCTTCCTTTAGAAAGTTTCTGTTTTCGCAGACCCTTCTTCCAAACCTCCCTTGTTCTTTACCTGCGAAAGTAGTATGAAAAATTCACGGTCTTCCGAGATTTAAGGCCTTATGCGGGAAGGTAGCCTACAAATGTGTGAATATAGGTTATATGTTTCAGTGTAGGCGAAAAGGCTGTGCGTGTCTTCTTCCTCATGTTTGTGATTGATGTTTTTGGGAAGGAAAATCGGTAAACCACTTATTTTTTCACTGTCCATTTGTGATTGAGAATTAGTACTATTTTCTTAATATATTTGGTGTCCCCTTAGCTTTTTACATAGAGATTGCATATTTTTGTGGAGTAGGTCATCTACTCCTTTTGCTAGTAGGGGAAAATTGTTATGGAGATATCTTTCTATTGCCATTATATGGTCAATTTGGGAAGAGCAGAACCAAAGGATGTTTCATGACAAAAAAAGGAGCACCCCTCAGTTGATTGAGACTATATCCATTTGTATAGCTCTTTGGGCTTCTGAGGAAGCTCCCTTTCAAGGGATCACAATTGACCACCTAATCAAGGATCTTCCAATCATTGTCAACTCCGCTCCTCATATTCCAAAAACTTCTCACATTTGGTCTCCACCTATGGGTTTAGAGTCGAAGTTAAACTTTGATGGGTGCTTCTTGGGGAATCTGGGTATTACTGGCTATGGTGGTCTGATTTCAAATGCTTCGGGTGCTTGTGTGGTAGCTTTCTTGGGGCCTCTAAGATTGGGGGATGCTATATTTGCTAAAATAAAGGCATTACTATTTGGGTTGTGGTTAATTCATTCTAGATGTGATACTCATCATCCTATCATGCGATACTCATTAACAATCGTTATTGGATGCCTGAAAAGTGGCAAAATGGCCCTTGGCTGCTTTCCCATCTTGTCATACTCATCATCTTATCATGCGATACTCATTAACAATCGTTATTGGATGCTTGAAAAGTGGCAAAATGGCCCTTGGCTGCTTTCCCATCTTGTCAAAGGAACATCTTTTCTTGTGTCATCTTTGAACATCCCATTCGTCTAGATTCCAAGAGAGGCCAATTTGGTGGAAGATGGTTTAGCTAAAGGGGGGTGTCCAAAGAAAGTATATTCATCAGGTCCTGTTATGGAAGAATTTCATTCTTAGTGCTTGTATGGGAGAGTCTTCCATTTTTTTGGTTTTTTTAGTGCTCTCTTGTTTCTCTTTTTCCCTTGCTTGTATTCTCTTGTTCTCTCCCCCTCCCATTTTTTTTATGAATCTCCTTTGGTATTTAGCAAATATATATATATATATATATAGCAATTAAGGACAAGAGGAGAAACACAGAGAATAGTAGCCGGAATATAGAGCCGGAATATATTAACAGAATAAAACCAACTTTAAAGAAAGAGTAGGAAAGACGATTACAACTGAGAAAGATAGAGAGAAAGACTGAACCTGGACTAAGCACACAACAGAGAACATAGGCGATCTGGACACTCCCCAGTCTGCCTAGAACTGAAAACACAATGGCCTTTTATAGACAAAGAGAAAGCCGGACTTCAAACATATTACAAAACATTTTATAACACATAACCTGACACATAGGCAGCCACGTAGATATCGTTCACATGCCGTCACATGGACTTCACATGGGTATCACATGCATGGAATGACGTGTCCTTCTTTAGTCACTGTCAAATTCGGCGGGGTCATCCCAATGACCGACAAATGGTGATGATTCGGCAGAACTGTCTCCAAAGAATCCGGTACGTTCGAAAAACGCCAAAAGATTATCATATAACCGTGAAGAGATGGGATGCTGTGGGTCCGCAAAAGGATCTGCTGCAATCATGACAAGAATCTCGGCATAGTTTCTACGATTGAGGGTACACATACGGTCTTTGAACATGACCCATTTAGCTGGATGGATTTGGTGCTCTTCTGCAAGATTATACGAAAACCAGTAGAGTTTCTGTACGGGGATCATGAGTGTAATACACCATTTGTTCATTATTGTCTCTTATGATATCCGTGGGATTCTTGAAAGAGATGATGGCGTATTTTCTGTGATGTGTATGAAGCATCTGCTGCCACGTGGCGATGGGGTGAAACCACTGTAAAAATTTCATTACTCCTGCTTGATCATTTGTCAGATCAGGGTTGATTTGGCACTGGTTGAGATAAGCATATAGGCGAGGGACATCGAAGATGAATGCAACTGTATAGGCTTCAAAAAGATACCAAAGGTAGCATAAGGATTCAGCTGGGAGATGGTAATAGTTTCTGATACTATGTGGGATTAGAAATGGGTAGTTAGCGTGAGGGAGATGTTTGAATATTCTTCCATGGTTGAAAATAGAGAGCTCTAAATATTTATGAAAGTTATTTTGGCTTCTCTTTTCTTGAAGAAATTCAAGGATGGTGGTTCTGACTTCAAAAGGAAGGTCGTGGACCGGTGTCAAGGGATAGACTAAGGGGATGGGCATGGCTGAGAAAAGGGGTTTTCGAGAGAAATAATCAGCAAGGACATTGTTAGAACCTTTGATGTTTTTTACTTGGAAGTCCCATCTAGAAAACCACTGTGCCCATCTGAGGAGTTGTGGGTGTGGCAACAGTTTTTTCTGAAAGTGTAGCATTCGAGGGAATGCACTCATGTCCATTTCTACTGTAAAATGATGGCCGATTAAATGAAATTAGAATTTTTCAATGGCCCGTTTGACTGCAAGAATTTCCTTGAAGGTTGAATGATATTTTTGTTCTGCTTCTGTAAAAGAGCCACTCTTGTATCCACATGGGTTTCTTTTTCCCTGGAGTTCTTCAAAAAGAACTGCTCCCCATCGTTTGTCACTTGCATCTGTCTGGAGGATGCGGTGACCATCACCAGGAATTTGCAGAGGAGGGAGAGCTGTAGAAAGCTCTTTCAGTTTTTTAACTGCACTGGTGTGATCCTGATCCCATGGTGGAGGATTTTTCTTTAACAGTTGTGAGAGGGGTCCACGATATTTGACAATTTGTGGGATAAAGTCTGCCATGTAATTGACAAGTCCTAGGAATTGCTGTATCTGTTTGACAGATGTCAATTTGTCAGGGAATTCATTGAGAGATCTCGAAATATGTGGCTACATTGTATAATGTCCATTGCAAATGTGCATCCCTATGAAATCGACTTCTGTGACAGCGATGTGCATCTTTCTCTTGGATAACATGATGCCATATTGACGGATGATTTCTTTGAACTGCTTGAGCAGGGCCAGATGAGTTTGCTGATATGGAGAAAACAAAAGAATAGCATCAATATAAATTAGTGCATTATTCAAAATGGGCTGGAAAATGGTAACCATGGCTTTTTGGAAATGCGAAGGGGCATTCTTTAAGCCAAAGGGCATTACTGTCCATTGAAAGTGGTGATTTGGGATCGAAAAGGCTGTTTTAGGTCTGTCCATTGGGTTAATCCCGAGTTGCCAAAATCCTGCTTTGAGGTCAAACTTGGAAAATACCAAGGCATTAGTAAGATGTTGGAAGAGAGAGGACCTCTGAGGAATAGGGAATTTGTCATCTGCTAAAAAATGATTCAGGGGTTGGTAGTTGATGACAAGACGAAGTTTTTCCCTGACTTGTTCTGCCCTTTTATTTACATAAAAGGCTTCACACGCCCATGGTGATGAAGTGGGTTTAATAAGTCTCTCTTGTTCAAGTTGCTGAAGTTCTTGAACTGCTAAAGCGTAATGGGTCGGGTTCATGCCCCGATGACTTGCTTTAGTCGGGTTGATGTCTTCATTGAGTTTGAATGGGAGATGAACAAAGAATTGGGAGTTTTGCCAAAGTGGGTTAGGATGTTTGGTCAAGAACTCACTGTGAGAGTCAGCTGAATGATTAGCAACTAGGTCAGTGGTTATGTGGGAAAATGGATCCGGGTCGAGGTGGTGGATATACAGATTTGGGACAGAAGACCATGAAAGACAAAAATCCTTGTATTTTAATCCTTCTACAGTCCATCTGAGGTGGGGAATGGTATGCAGAATATCAAAACCAATGATTATGTCTTTTCCACTAAGGGCTGATCCGAAAACTCTGTGTTGGATTGTCAATGTGGGGAACAATTGAATTAGAATGGGCTTGCTGGTTTTCTCAATAGTAAAATGGGCTCCATTGGCAGCCCGAAACTGTTGAGAACATTCTTGCCAGTGGGAATGAGGTAGGAGTTTTGGATTGATGATAGAGGCGGCAGCGCCTGTATCAAAGAAGGCTATGGCCGTGAATGGTTTGGAAAATTTGGAGAGGCGAAGAGAGATAGGTGCGGCTGGGACAAGTTGAGAGGTGAAAATGGCTCGGCCAAAAGCATAAATTTCGTTAATTCCAAAAGTTTCAGACTGCTCATCTTCTGAACTGGATGAATGATCAGTGTCACTGTCTATGAGATGAATCGTGAACAAAGACTGGGTGGTTTGTTCTTCTGAGAGGGAATAGACTGATTCCACATCAGAGAGATCAGAGAGGTCTGTGTATTGTGACAGCTATTGAAAAAACTGCTCCTTCTTCTTTTTCCATGGGCAATTCTTTGCATAGTGCCCTTTCTTATTGCAGACGAAGCATCTGGTGCTTGTTTTTCCTCAGAATTTTTTCTTTTGGAGGAATTTCCATTTTTTCTTTTTGAATTTTTTAGGGCCATCTTTCTTATTGAAAATTTTCTTCCAATGCTTCTTTCTCTTGCCCACATCACATGACTTCTTGTCTTTGCATTTGATGCATAGGTCTGGTCTGTCACAGACATTACCAAGCTTTTTGTTTATTTCCTCGATTGTGCGTAAGATTTTTTTCTAGTTGCACAATTTCTCTAATGCTAACAAGGCTGTCTGGTAGATTTCTCCTAATGACGAGCTCTGAAGGCTCATCCCTTTGTTTTCAAGTAGCTTGAGGGCCTCGTCTCCAAGAGGCTCTGGAAGAGAGTTCAAAAATGCTTGTTTCAAATTTGGGTCATCCATTCCTCCTAAAAAATAATATCTTTTAGACATCCCATTGTAATGCTTTTCCAAGTCTTTTTTCTTATATGAACAACACTTCATCTTTAAGAATTCATCTCTAGTAGTTGCTGTTTGATGTGAGACTGCTCCTAAAAATTCTGTGTGGAGTATGAGGACAAAGCTTTCAATTGAGGGAGATTGAAGGACTTGCAGCTGGCGATATTCTCCTAGGTTAATCCACCATTCTCGGAGTATGCCTGCCAGTCTGGATATGAATTTGACCAGAGTAGGACGAAGCTGGGCTTCTGGGAGCTTCATTTCTGCATCTATCTAGGCAATCATTTGAAGGAATTGGTCTCGCCATCTGGATGGAGGAACGTCATCAATAGAGAAAAGAGTTTTCTGATCTATGGTGTATTGGAAGACTCTTCTTGGTTGAGTTAAATTAATGACTGGAGGAGGTTCTGGTGGGTCGTCTACCCTTGGTTGTTCTGTTTGTATAGGCTCCTGCATCATCAGTTCTAAAGAGGAATCTGACTCAGAATCATCGAAGGATTCAACACTTTCAATGGGGTTTATTGTTGGTGGGGCTGGTGCTAGGGTGAGGTTCTTTAGAAATGATGAAATGGGATTAGGTTGGTCTATTGGGTCAATCACAAACAAATCTGGTTTGGATGATGCTCCAACAGTAGGGTCTGGTGGGTCAACCGGGTTTTTGGGTTTTGGCTTAGGTTTGATGGGTTCAGGTTCTGGTTTAGCATATCTTGGTTTAATCACATGATGATATTGTTTAGGAAACATATCATACAGATGCTGATTAAGCAAGATGGGTTGTTCAGCCCTTTGAGGATGGTATTCTGGTGGTGATAATGGTTGCATGTAGGATGGGAGGTTTGAAAGGTATGATTCAGTTGGCGGGGCCACATAAATGGGTTGCATGGTATGTCTTGGGGCTACAAAAGGGGATTCTGGTGGTGGTTTGGAAAGGGATGATGAAGAAGTTACTGGTGAAGTGATCGGGTTTGGATTTAATGGTTGTGTGAATGATGATCCTTTCAATGACCTTAACTGATTCTGGAGATGACGCCTTTCTGCTTCCTTGGAAGCAATTTGCTGTGATGCTACTGAAAATTCTTTGACAGTAGTGGCAATGGTATACAGTTCCTTTTCTAGCTTTTGAATTCTTTGCTTGACTTCTATAATGAGATATTCTATTGTCACTAATTTTCTATCAATCTTTTGCGACATCTCTTCTTGACCTTTCAAAAATTTTCTCATTACTTGATTTTGAGCCACTGCATTTTCTGCTTGCCAATTCAAGGCTGCTTCTGCAGGTGAGACTTGTC
>JAOXJP010116901.1:0-27965 GCA_025762735.1 Platanus orientalis | reverse complement strand
CGAGAAAGGGAAATAGTGAACCGACATGACATTTTTGGGAAAAATTGTCCACTTAGATCCGTTTGACATACATCAGATTGATCCAACTTACTCCGATTGATTTAATCCAAGTGAATTTGTGGAATACGAATTGTCATACGGTTTAAACCTCATTCATTGCTCTTATTTGCATATTTATTGAGCTTTTGATCCCTAAACCCCCATAACTCCCATCCTCTTTCAAATCCTCTTCCAAAATCCATTAATTTTCTTTAAAAATCTTGTTTGATTTGTCTTTGATTCTAATGGCACCTAAACTCACAACCAAGAGAGGGTTGAGGAGGGTAAGGAATGAGGAAGATGAGACCTACAACCCATCCCACAACAAGGAATGCCTTAATGATTACATGAACTACTTTTCGCCGAGGACCTTGTTCATTGAAAGAAATGTTGATCCCAATACTTTGTATGATGTGATGGTGGGGATCCCCTGTTTTATGAAGGTTGGCAATCCCTTATAGATATCAAGAGATTTGTGTAAGAAGAGGCCGTTTAGATTTTCTACTCCAACATTCACTCTTGCAATCTCAAGACCCTGACCTTTACCACAAAGGTTTATGGAGTGCACATGGAGGTAGATCCAGAGATGTTGGGTCAGATTTTGGGGATGGATTGCCCTGAGACTGGTTTATTTGTATTTCCACCCATTGACCTCAACAAGTGGGGGATAGATTCTTGCATTTACCAAAGTAGAGTGCATACTTGGATTGACAAATTGAAGGCACAATGTAGTACTTTCCCGACACCCTTCCTCCATAGGATTTTCACCTACAATCTCTTCCCCACTTCACACAAAGTAGACATGCCAGATCATGTGGTCCACGTGGTTTACAACATCATGACTGGGAAGTCAATAGACATTCTTGCGATCATGTGTTACATAATTATTACTGGATCTAGGAATACTACTATGGTTAAGGGGTTACCCTATAGGTAATGCTTATAAATTCTCATGAAAAAGTGCGGTGTGTCTTTTCCACCAAATGCGAAGACTGTGAAACAAGGGGATTACAAAATTTGAAAGAATAATTTTATAAGACAATTATAAGGCCATCCAACAAATAACACATACATAGAATGAACGTGGTTGAAATGAGGATATTGAGATAGACGAGTGGCAATACTATAAATGATATAATTATAAATGATTCCATTCACAGGAACATAGGCGTAGCACTAATAGGTGATAAGATGAGGGAAAATCGTCTAAGATGATTTGGTCATTTGTAACGAATATCAATGACTACACAAGTAAGAAAGACTGAGACAATACAAGTGGAAGGTGCTAGAAGGAAAAGAGGAATGGTAAAATTGAATTAGGTGAAGTAGTAAGGAAAGACATGGCAACTCATGATTTAATGATAGATATGACCCTAAATAGAGTGGAATGGCAGAATAAGATTTGTGTATCCAACCCCAAATAGCCCCAAATAGTTTGGATAAGGCTATTGTTGTTGTTTTTGGGCACTTACTTTTTGAGTTGAACACCTTTTTGATGCTTTACCTTATACACACCACGGGCCAGCCGGTGGTGTGGTCACAGCTAGGGCTGTCAACTATCCGACCCATGGTGTGGTCACAGCTAGGGCTGTCAACTATCCGATTCTTATCCATATTCGATTTGTATTCGATCCACTAATATTTGATTTGAATGCATTTATATCCAATTCGATTATTCAACTAAATATTCAAATCCATTGAAATTAATATATAATTATAATGTTGTAGGACATGTTATGTAGAATACCATAACTTTAACCTTAACCCATTTCTCATCTCCCATTCCTTTGAATGAAAGAAAGCTCAATAGTCTTCTATCTCTATAATTCTTAGGTCATTGTTTTTTAAAATATCTAAAAAATATTCAAATTCGATTTGAAAAAATAAACAAATTCAAATAAGGTATGCCTATATCCGATTTGTATTTGATCCGTTGACAGCCCAAGACTCACAACGATGGTTACACAAATAGCCCCAAAGTTTTATGTTTGGGACAAAGTTAAACTATAGCAAATTATGTAGTAATTTTTGTAGCATGAACAAACAAACAAACAAAAAACCCATGTTTTTAGACAAAAAAAACCTATGCTTTTTTATTTTATTTTTATTGATAGTCTAAAAAGCTACACCAAAATTTGGTACAATAGAACACTCTTCTTCCCCTTAGACCGGTCTATAAAACTTTATTTATTTTTACTTAAAAATTAAAAGAAAAAGGAAATAATATTTTGTTCTTCTCTCAAGGTTCTTTAGGGAAATTATATTCACACCTCACTGTTAAGCACACCTCATCCATTTATAAGCACACCTCCGTGATTTCCAATTATACCAGTATCTATTTTTAACCCCTCTCTGCTATGTTTTAATCTGCACACCTCCATTTGAAATTCTCCAACCCGCGTCTCCAACGTCCAACTGTTCCCTCCCTCCCTCCCTTCTTCCTTCGTTTCTCCAATCACTCCAACTATTCCCTCCCTCCCACCGGCATCACCGGTGACTGAATTATGCCTTCACAATGACAATGAAACTTACCATCAACTTCTAGCACTGCCGCTGCCGCCATCCACTAGTCAGGTAAGAGATTTTTTTTTGTTAAAAAAAATCTTCAAAAATACCATACAAAGAAATTAATTGAAAAAAAAATAGTTTAAAGAAGCGTAAACATCAATTGTTTACTTTAAATTTCAGTAAGTCAACATTTGTTTTAAAATTTTGTGGTTTTTGTTCAGTTTTTTTTTCCCTCATGATAGGGTCAACGTAGCCGACCCCAAATAGTTGGGATAAGGCTATTTGTTGTTGTTCTATGATAGGGTCAGTGTAACCAGGTTGAACATCTTTAGGCACGTTTGGCACTTGGATGTCGAACATACCTGAAGGTGTTTGGTATCACCATGCCGAATATAGCAAGGCATGTTCGGCACACCATGCCGAACACCTTCAGGCCTGTTCGGCATCTCAGGGCTGAACAGACTTGAAATTGTATTTTATTTTATTTTTTATTTTTTATGCTTAAAAAATTTTAATAATTATTTTTATTTAATGCCCCTACACATTATTCTATCATTTGATTATTGGCATATGACATATATGGAGGCCGGTGCTTCACGGGTGGTACCAACCACATCTGTGTGACAACGTAGGGTTGAGGACATCTCTCGAGTTAGGGGAGAGGCATCTCATGTCAGTACCAAGGATTCTGTGATAGACTCGATAGTGGGTGAGACCGTACCTACTATGGAGCCAACAACGATACTACAGCTGCCGCCGACCCCCTTTGTTGCTAGAGCTCCAAAGGACTCCACCCTATTGGACAATTATTCCACGCATGTCTCATCATTGATTTGGTAGCAAGGGGTATTTATTTGTTTATTTTATATATTTGGCTATTTATTTGTGTTATTTCATACGTGCGTTTTGTGCTAACACTGTTTCTTTTTTTCTTTTGCAGGAGCATGAGCTACTGAAATGTATTAGCCACACAAACAAGTTTGATGAGTGACAGGTAGAGGACCAGGATGTCCAAAATTCTAAGTTTATAAAGTTAGTGTGGGAGTCGAGTCTATACCCCTTAGTGTATGCATCATACTGGTCCATCAACTAGGTAGTCATCTCTGCCTTTGTTGAATGTTGGTACCTTGAGACCAACACATTCCACATGTCATTTGGGGAGTTGATGATCATGCTTTATGATGTCCACGCTCTGCTTGGGATTCAAGTGATAGGGACTCCCATCTAGGTTGAGCCAGCCCGGTTATCTAGCGGACATGTTGAGACACTACGGGTTTCAGTGGATAAGGCACAGGAGGAGTTAGATATGGCACAGGGTCAGGTAATGAGGATGAAGTGGTTGAGGCTCAGATTTTCAAGGGTTACTAATGCTTGGAGTGAGGATCAGATTGGATATGCTGCTAGGGGCTATTTGTTGTATATTTTGGGGTGTATGCTATTTGCAGACAAGATGTGTACATGGGTGCCCATTTGTTTTCTTACGCTGTTGCGGGACTTAGATAAGGTCCATACATACACATGGGGTGCTGGAGCATTGGCTTATCTTTATCGTCAGCTTGGTATTGCAAACCGGATTGAGGCCAAGCAGATGACAGGTTATGTTACATTACTCGAGGGATGGATTTATGAGAACTTTCGTCCCTTAGAGCCACATTGTAACATGGACTACCGTGATGAGCAGCTACGAGTACAACGTTGGATGGCACACAAGGAGATGGGGGCCCTTAGGGACAATTTAAGGGTTTTACGAGAGACTATTGATGCATGTGTGATCCATGAGGTATTGTTAGTTTTTTTTTTACATTTTTAATATGTTATTTATGTATATCTTGGTACACGTTGGTAGTTTATGACAATCCTTACTATTTTGACATACATTTTATTTGGTTTGTACAGGTGAGGTGGACACCATACACTGATTGTAGGGAACACCATGCATTTCAGGACATTGCATACTTTCATGGATTATTGAGGTGCCTAAAGATCGTGGAGCCCTACCATTCCATGAGTGTCCTATGGTAGTTTAGGCGGTGCTAGGTCATCCCCTCTGCTCCCATAGCCCCTACTTGAGGTATTCGGGGTGCGTTCGCTAGCACGTATCGGCCGATATATGCATATTTGGAGTAGTTTTAGGAGGTGTGGAAAAGCCACATGTTATCTGATGTACATAGATCTGTGCCAGCCGCATACCCCTCCGAGTGTGCCATTGATTATATAGAGTGGTATCAGCATGTGCTATATACACGTGCAAAATCCACTTTATCGATCTAGAGGTGCACTTGAGCCACCGATGCAGGGTACCATACCCGTCGATACTGTCATCTAGGTATATTGTTTAATGTTTGCATGTCTATATTAATTATTTTTTTAATCATTGAAAATGTATTCATCGTACTTTCTAGTATGTTTTATTTCAGCACAATGAGCATGGATTACAGATTATTCAATCTCTTATGGATGGTTGTATCGAGGAGACTCCGATAAATAGATTTATCAGTACGTTACGTTGTGTATGGCAGGTTTTACGAGATGACATCGACACCGTGTCCCCAGATCCCCATGCCCCATCTTCATCGGCTGCACAACGCCCATATGCTCTTACACGTGCTCCACAGGCCCCACCTCCTCCTCCCATGGCTTCACAAGCCACACCTCCCAGTGCTTTACAGGCCCCTCATAGACTTGGCACCAGAGACAACAAATATACGCAGAAGAGGAAGAAGGTGCGGCACGAGAGATGACCCCATATATGGATGTTTACTATCTTTTTTTGTATTGTACAAGGGATGACCCCTACATACTTTGTACTTCATTATATTTTGTAATCCTTTATATGATTACATGTACTGAAACAGTTTATATGTGATAAGTAGTTGTTTTCTTTGTGTTAGTACTATTATAGAACATCTTGTGTTTATTATATTTCGCTTACAATTAATGGCCTTAAAACATCAAAGGCTGATAGAGCATGTAGGGCCCACCATGGAAAATGGGTGGTGGCCTTAAACATCCTTGTTGTTTACAACCCTTACTTGCTAACTTATAAACCTTATCCTATTTAAATCTGCCCACTTTTATCCTTCAAACCCTTGCCGACAATCTCCTTTCACCTCTTGTGAGTTCCATCCATCAGTTGTACCATACTTTGGTATCACCACCTCCATCCACATGCTTCACCTTTCTGTCCTAAGTCTCCACAACCATCTACACAGAGTAGCATATCATCCCTTTTGGTTTACATGCACCACTTGTTCTCCCAATCTAAGCCATTCCATATTTGCCACCTTGAAATTTATACAAATCATGAAGTCAACATTGCTCTTCATTACACCTTTTACGGACACTATGTCACCTACTACATAAGACAAATCCATATCCTTACTATCACAATTATGAGAACCAATGCAAATTTGATGGGAATCACACTATGCCACAATGATTTATTGTCCTTATTCATAAAAAAAAATCTATTGTCCTTCCAAAAATGAGAGTCACTTTCCCAACAACTGTATTCATGATCCTTAGGACACAGAACCTAAACCACCCTTCCCACTTCTTTACTATGAAGAATCATTTCTGATTAACCAAGTGATAATTCTACTTATGCTCTCTTAACAAGCTTTAATTTTTGTTTTCTGAGTAAAGCATGTTCGACATCTCAGGGCTAAACAGAATGAAGCCCGTTCAGCATTGTGGTGCTAAACATTATTAAGGATGTTCGGCACCACAGTGCCGAACAGGCTTAAGTCTGTTCAGCCCTGAGATGCCGAACAAAAACAAAGTTTTTTTTTTTTCAGCCTTGAGATGAAAAACAAGAACATGAATGAATAAAAGATTAAAAAAAACCTCTAATTTTATTAATATATCAAAAATTAAATGAGTCACTGTAACTATTTTTTACATGATCAAAAAAAAAAAAAATACATTAGTCGTCGCTCAAGTCTATAGCCAGGACGTGTTGCAACACTCGAGCTAACCACTAGTCTAAACTTTTCTATCCTTCCTTTATATGATGGAAGCGCTTAGCCCGACGCGTTGTTATAACTATATCTATACCAAAATGTCGCTATAGGGGGGATTGGATGGCCCAACATCAAGATCACCTGCACAAAGTGGTTTCTGTTGACGAAACCAAGGCAATTTTCTTTCAAGCGGCAGCATGGATAGTATCTGATCTGAGTAGGAGGAAAGTGAGGCACTGATGCACACCCAAGTAATATAGGACAACATCATAGTTTGATGTAATCAGATGTCCACACTTCGGCATGGTCATCCAGTGATCGTACAGTGCATTACCATTGAAATATGATAATAAATATCTAATCTCCCGCACTCTTTCAGATGACCCATATACTTGCTCATACAGGCCATGGTTATCCAACTCATACACTAGATTCTCTCTAACCTGAGCCTAATTATCCTCTCCAAATCCCATCAATCCAGTGATGGTCCTAAAGCCACAATGCTCATCCGCAGCCACATCTATAACAATCCTGATATAAGGCAAATGCCTTATGGGAAAAAACGAATATAATACAGTGAGGAAGCCTGTCTAGATGAACTCGATCGAGTAACCTACAAGAAAAGAAGAAAACATGTTATGCCACACAATGGTTGAATTACTTCGTCACTTACATGGTAATGTGTATATTAGTTACCTTTTCCTTCGATCTTCTCTGCTACGTTTGTTTCACTGATTGTACTTATGTGGCTTTGGTAGTGGTGTTTTCTGCTGAAGAGTAGTTATCCTGTAATGATGACACTCTCTCAAATGTGGATGGATCATGCCACATGGATGTGTTTATCTTGGTATGTGGGCGACCTCGGGTATTTTTTTAATTTCAGGTTCCTTGATATGTGTGTTGTCCGGTGTTGCTAACTCTCGCAACAGTCCAAACAAGTGTTGCATCTGAGATCTACCAGCCTTTTCTTCCTTTTTTTGTTTATCTCACGCATTATATATTGCGGTTATTATAGTCGTGTTGAGGGCATCTTTTTGCTTCATTGCACATAATATGTCTTTTAGTCGAACGTTACTGTTAGACATATCTTTAAAAAATGAGGACTCTCCGTCTAACAATCTACCCACAAAAGAGTGACCTTCGAAATGATCTGTAGTAGGGTGATTATGCACCTCACATATGACTAGCAATAACTAATCGTCATCAGTGGATAACTTTTTTCCCTTCAGTTGGAATTGACATTCACACTTCTTGGTACCCTTTCCCTTGTTCTTTACAACCCCACTGACATTTCTTGTCCTCTTATCTTCTTTATACCGCTCACTCCGCTCGCATGTAAGGGTCAGACTTGGTTTTCTTATGCCAGAACCGGAATCTGACTTCTTAATAACTACAATAAACTCATTCCTCTTTCCAACATCTGTCACCCACCTAATCAATGATGCTCGACTACTGAATATCTACACATATGAGAACAATAATAACGTCAAGTTCATCCAAATTGTTATACACACTAGTCACACTATCAGTTACATGCATTTTTTTTTATCTCATGCATAGTAAATTCATCGCTGTAATCTATCACCATTTTATTACCAATCCGACTGCAGTGGGTAGAGACATTGGGCTGTTGAAAAAAATCAGCTTTTTGTTTTTGTTCGGCATAGGCTAAAGCCTGTTCAACCCTGTAATACCGAATACAACGGGAAAAAAAAATAGTTGCGAACTTGAAATCATTTTTACCTTGGGGTTTTCGTTTCGTTCCATTTCACTTCCTTCATGCTCCATTGGTTGAGTTCTTGTTTGAGAATCATAATGTATGGGTTTTTTTTGGTATTAGAACGAAGAGAGAGATGTGAGGTGTGAAAGAACGAGACTTTGAAGTTGACGGTGCGGGAGAAAATGAGGTGGTGTGGAGGTGTGATTACAAATTTGTTTCTTACGATTTTTTTTTTCATTGGGTTATAACTGTCATGTTAGGATATTTTTGGGATTGAGTTAAGTGAGGTGTGCTTACAAAAACTTGAGGTGCGCATTCAAGCTCCTTAAAAAAAAGGAGAATGGTGGCACTATCAAAAAATATTGCAGTCTCACATAGTACCAGTTTCGGTGGTCTTCCTCATTCTTTGTTCTTTGATTCTCCAATGCATCATTGGAGTTAAAGATCCTTTCGAAATCAAAGCTGGAGAAGTGCGATAAAAATCTTGTCGTAACAATGACGATTCCTCGTGGATCGGTAAGCGAGTTTTGTTCCCTTTACTCTTCTTCTTCTTCATCTTCTTCTTATGCAACGTAACTTTTCTTCCCCCTCCCACCACATTTACCGTATTTTGATAATGAAATTGATGTTAGTTATGCTTGAAACCTGACGTTTGAAATATTTACTCCACGGTTCTACAGAAAAACATATTATCGCCTGCCCTAAGTTTAATCAGGTGGTGTTTTGATCAAACTAGTGGCTCCTTGCAACTAATTTTGCATACCCTAACAATTAATCTTTATCTGGGTTTCTGTCGAAATTCGCCATATGAGTGTTTGTACTGGGACTTCTTCTAATGTTTGTTTATTTATTTTGTAGTTGTGATTGGATGTCAAAGTTGCCAGCTTTCCCATCCGTTTAATTTATAAATGCCTTAAAAAGTAATTTATGATTGCCACACTCCTTGTTGCCATTTGTTATTTCATAAATTTGAAAATTATCGAATTGGGACTAAGCATAGTGGTGATGTGCATGTGCATCTCTCTCTCTCTGTTAGATGATATAGTTTTGATTGATGAGACTAGTGCGGGGTAATGCCAAGTTTGAACTCTAGAGTTTGGAGGGATGTTTTAGAATCTAATGGTTTTAAAAGAAGGAACTAAAACTTGAATGTAGGGTGCGCACTTTTAGTAACGGTGGTAGTATAGCAAGGGAGTAGTTAAGATTGATGATTAAGAGATATCCTGGAGGGATCATTTAAGGAGGGAGAGATTGAAGAGGATGTTTCCCATAGGTTTGGAGTGTGGTGGATGAAGTGGAAAGACATGAGTGCTTATGACTTAATGAAAGATGTGATCCTAGATAGAGTGAAATGAAGAAACAGGATTGTGTAGCTGACCCCAAGTGGTTGGGATGAGGCTGTGTTGGGTTGAGCTAAAAACATTCGTAATTGACAATTAGAAAAGAACATTGTGAAAGGCTGCTTTTGAATGTCATTTAGGAGATGTGGAGAAGATCCCTACAAAAATAAGCTAAATACACTAAAGCCAAGAAAATCAGCGGCTTGATTGCCTTCCTGTCTAGTACAAGCATTGTAACAATGATGTTTACTCACTTTTCATCCATGGAGGGTGACACTGAAGGAGTTGTCCAAGTTTTCCGTCACTTGTTAACCTGTAAAAATATTAAAGACTGCAATTTGCAGCGCAAAGGAAACAATTCATTGTGATAAACAGAGTGCTATGTAGGAAACAATTCATTGCGATAAACAGCTCCCACAGAATTCTGTTAAGATTATATTTAGCTTACCATATATGTTTGTTCCTTCCAGAATTTATCTAAAGATTAAATCACTGTTTGCTTGATAACTAGCTACTTCTTCAAATTCTTTGTGGAACACATGTGCAAGTAATGGAGTGTCGTTATATTATTGACAACTTGACATACATAAAAAATAAGAAAAATAAAATTAAAATATACATTTATTCTATCCCTTTCCACACCAAGTTGGAAAGGGATTTTCCTTCATAGTAAAAAAAAAAAGAGAGTAACTTTTATGGATTAATTGGAAATATTATGTTCCATGAAAGGAACTCAAACTCAGGATACCGCAAAAGTTAGAAAGGTAAAATGAACCCAACACCTGTTTCTTTCCTTTCCCAGATCCCAAGAGATGCTGACGGATATCATTATATGACCAGTGTAGACACCAAATTTCTTCATTTTCATTTTGAAACTGTTTGGGAACTTTTTTGTCATTTTTTATGTGGCTTGAACAGTTTACAGTTTGACCATTGTTTACTTGACTTTGATGCCCTTCATTTTTCAGAGGTATATTTTGATTCCATTAAACTAAATTCTAGACTCTTCATATCCTGGTGGACCTGGGAGCATAATATCCTTATGAATATTGCCTTAAAAGTAAACAGGGGTTGGGGGTAGAAGAATAAAGATGTTTGGACAATCATATAACTGCCTAGGTGATATTATTGATAATTTTGCAAGGAGACTTAAGTGGTCTATATTTTCTTCTTATCTGTGTTAAGTATTCAATGTTTCTTCTTTTTCTTTTGTCATCAGGCTGACAGCCTACTGATATAGCTGTGGTTCTTTCTTATGAGTGGGAGGAAATGGGAGCACACTCCGCCTTCCTTAAAATAACACTCAAACCATCTGCCTCAAGGGAGAAGAGGAAATGGGACAAAGGGTCACCTTGTCTTAATCCCCTAGAGGATTTGAAAAACCCTTTGAATATCCCATTAACCAACACTGAAGTAGGGGTCACTGATGCACCCTTCCATCCACATGATCCATCTTTCCCCAAAACCCTTCTTCCTCAAGATTCATAGGAAGAAGTCTCAATCAACTCTGTCATAAACCTTTTCCAAATCTAATTTACACACCGCTCCTTGATTTCTAGTGCACTTTCTCAGGTCTGCACGTTCATTTGCTATCAAGATGTTGTCCGTGATTTGCCTTCCCTGAATGAAAGAACTTTGAGTGGCAGACAACACCCACCCCATAACCCATCTCAACTGCAAAGATAACACTTTGGCAATAATTTTATATAAGCTACTGACCAAACTTATAGGACGGTGTTCTCCCATCTCCCTAGCACCTTCAATTGTTTTTGGAGTTGCTGAGGTTGTTCTCCTCTGCCTTTCATGTAAAAAAGGACTGTGATCCTATTTATGACTGGTAGGATGATCGAGTTAAGGCAGGGAGGTATAGAGCTGGAGTTGATATGGAGCATGGAACCTTCACCCCAAAAAATAATTATTCACCATGCTCACCATGATCTTCATAAGCACAGCCATCCTGAATGGGGAACTAATCATCTTCACTATGCTCACATATGCAGATGCAAACATGAACAGGTAAGAATTTGGGTATCATGCCGCAAGGATACTTTGACAGAAGGGGAGGTGGATTCTACATAAAGGGCAAAGGGAATGGCTCAATGGATGAAAAACTTGAGCACCAGAGGCTTAAAAAGGAAAACTGAAACTATGAAAGGACCACCCCTATTATCAGAAATAACAAAGAAAAACAAGTGGCTTATAACAAGCACAAACATGGTCGGTTGGGGGACATCCATTTCAAGACCTGTGCTAAGCGGGGAGAATAGTGATGGTTTTTAGGATCAGCAGCTGCACGTGTCCTGACATTTTTTCATGTTCATTTTACTGAGAATCTCTTTGTTAACTTCTTGCCGTATATAAGAACACTCAGAAAGGTAATATGCACAATAAAATGATATTGTAAATTATCATTTTGATTAGTTACATTTATGGACCTCTTTCATGCCTTTGTCTTTCTTTCTTCCCGAGATATGTTGAGACAAAACTTCAAAGTATATTCACAAAACTTTGTATACAACGGCAAGCATAAAAACATCCTCAAGCCGGTTTTGATTGAAAACAAACCATTATAATTGCCTCACCCTTCTACACTGCATGAATATACTGAAGATTGTTCCTTTTGCAGCTTGTAAAATATCAGTTTTGTTTGGTGAAAGGCGGTAAGTTGGAACCTCTTACTATAGTGGCTTTAGCCTTACAAATAACTTGCATTCTTGCATTGATATGGTTTGATGGTGTAATATGCCTATTGGGCATGCTTTTAATTATGCTTCTTGGATATCCGAACGTGAAAACCATTTGGAAATGACAGACCAGGAGTACGGACTATATCTCCTCCCTTGATTGCTACCCACCTGACAATTCAAGATGTAATTAAGATCAGTCTGTCTCTCTCTCTAAGTATATATTTGTGTGTGTGTGTGTGTGTGATCTTACCTGTGCTTCGTAACCAAGCAATGGAGAAAGACAGCCATCTGCACCTTGGTGAAATCTGTTCCAACGCAAAATCTCATGCCACCGCCAAAAGCCATGAAATGTCTAGATGCACCATTTAATTCCACGCCCTGTGTGACACATTTGTGTTTATATGAAATGAGGACCCCAAAGGAAGAAAAATAAAGGGAAATCCCAGACCCAATTACTTAGCAGCAGTAATACAAGAGGAGAAGAAGAAGGGAAAATAAATCCTTAGGAAGAAAAGAAAGAGAATCCCAAAGATATGGCTCACCTCCCATCTCCTTGGATTGAAGGCAAGGGGATTTTCATACTTGGCAGGATTCAAGTGGACAGCTGGAGGACAAACCATAACTGCCCAGCCTGCTGGAATTGTATATCCTGCGTCAATCCAATTTGAGTATAACTGTTTCAGAATGGTAGAAGACTACTGTAGTTGTAACTAGAACTTGCTTAATTAGTTGACAACACACCCTTAAACTGGATGTCTCTTAATGCTTTTCTGAAAATTCCAGGGACTATATTTGCCAGCCTAACTGTTTCATTGATAACCTGCAAGTTGATCTTATTAGTTTGTCAACAGAGCCTTTTACCTGGAAGACCAAGACTTAACTAGGTGTGTAAAGAAACAGGAGAGAGTGTTTTGCCCACCTGAAATGTAAAAGTCATTGATTTGTATTCTTTCCATGTAAGTCCAGAATCCCTATTTTCCCTGCTTCTTAGAATTGCCTCGTGCTCTTCCTGATAGACGATAGAACAGCATCATAAAACCATGTCATCTGGGATCAGCTGAAAGGATGTGAAAGAGAAAGACTAACAGACTGAGGTCCCTCAAAGTTTGCATTACATACCGTTAGTTTTTTCAGCACTGAAGGGTGGTCTGAAAGAAACTTAATGGCTAAAGTTAGAGCCAAGGAAGTGGTCTCGAAGCTAGCAAAGAGAAGCACAAACATTAAATCCAGAGCAATTGCTTCTGTAAGGATTGTTCCTTTTTTCTTCAATTCTTCAAGAACATAGTCAAAGAAATCCCCTTGGCCCTTCTCAGGCATTGCACGTCTCTCCTGTAGCATATCCTTCAGCATCTTCATTGCCCTCTTCCGTCCCTGGACATAGTTGGGACAGTTAATAAGTATAATCCAAAAAATAACCAGAAACGAGAAAAGACACATTTGAGTTGCCTAAGATTAAGAGGAAAACTTTGCTGAGTACCTGTAAACATTTATGGTAAGCTGTGCCAGGAATATACAAAGGGAAGGATATTAGTCCCTGTATAAAAGCAACGAAATTCTCCCTCAGATTCTGAGAGGACTTGGTTGAATCATAACCAATCAGCTTCTTTGCAGTCAGATCAAATATCATCTGTAAAAGCCAAAGAATTATTATGGTCAAGACGAATTATATGTGAGTTTCTGAAGATGAAGAGTCAGTGTGTTTGAATTTACCGTTGCAGTGGCTTCCTTTAATTCAACCGTGTCCTTGCTCGACCACAGATGTAAATTTCTTTGTGCCATCTGTTGCACTTCAGGAAGCAGCTTTTCTTTAAGGTTTTCAGGACCAAACAGATTCAAAACCAAGTTCTTGAGGTACTTGTACATGAACCCATGTAACGAACCCACATTTTGCTGACCGAAGATCTCTGTGAAAGTGTCTGGGTACCAGCTCTGGAACAACCGGCCTTCCTGTTGGAAGATGAAATAATTGAGATCCGGGTCCGTCGATATGACGATAGACCGGCCCACCAAGCTGGTTTTGAACACTGGCCCATATCTGAATAGTGATACCACAGTATATTTTAGTTTAAGAGGCATCACTTTCATACTTCATTCAAATAAAAAAAAATGGCGGGCTATTGCTAACTTACCTTTGCATTCTCTCTTTGATGAAAGGAGGAATATCAGAAGAGGTGTTGGGGGAGAAGAACTGAAGGGTCTCTCCCAGTAGTGGCAAACCCATTGAACCTGGTGGGAGCTTTCCATTGCTTCTGGGATTACTACAGCTGTAAACCCAATGTATGAGGCATATGATGACCAAGGCTCCAGTGCATAAAGCAACAGACCACATTTTACTTAAATATATATAGACAAGTTTAGAAGGGTTTGTATTGAGGCAAGGGTGGTAATGCTGAAATGGGTTTTATAGAGGAGAAACCGAACTGGTGTGACAAGAGCTTGAGAGAGTTGGGTACGAATGTGGGAAGAGAGAGACAAGGAGGAAAGAACGCTGGCATCTGTCTCAGCAAAAATGAAGAGAACTACTTAAATAGATGAGCTTGGCCTTTTAGATAGTATTAAAAATAAAAGTAGTAGTTATTAAATATGTCCAGAGGCTGAGGCAGTGGGTGCGTGCAGCTTAAAGAATAGAATAGATAGAATAATTTTGTCTAGAAAACACCCCCAGGATTAATAAAAAAGTGGATAGGGTGTGACAAGCTACCATGACCAAGGAATATGAAGGTTACAGGATGCTTCCTGATTCCTTCAGCTGTTAGCCAGCTTGCTGGTTAAAAAAGCTCTCTCTCTCTCTCTCTCTCGTAATATGCCTCAAACCTCACTGGTTTGATTCTTTCTTAGAGGTTTAGACATAATAAGAGGCCTTGAATTTCTTTGCAGGCTATGTCTTTCACATGCGAAACCGCAGGAGCACGAGGCACAATGTGGACATTTTTTAAAGGGTTTTGCAAAAGATCCCTTCCCTAGATTTGAGAGGATAGAGATTTTAAGGGTCTAACTAACTTGCTTCAATATCAGAAGCTAATTTTCAAGGTATCATTAATACTAGAATCTAAAGGGTGTCACCCTGTCACCAACCTCATTAGATCTTCCAATATCTATGTTAAATACTATAGTATCTATGTGATGGTGATGACATCAGGAAATCCACATACATCTCATTTTTCTTCTTTGAATTGGATCTCCTAGTATATCTTCGTTATCTGTTCTAATCTCATCTCAATCTTGTGACCACAGCAATCGTTTTTTCAAGTGGATTTTTGTAGATATGCATACAACTACTTTACATGCTTTTGTTCTGTATTTTGCTTTCCTTTTTCTCAAAATTGCCTCCCAAGTTTAGGTAGGCTAAGCCAGTATATCCAGTTGGCCTGTTTCAAAGCATAGAGCACCGCCCCATTGAGCCACGGGCTCAACTCCATGCAACAAGTACCACAATTTAGGTAGGTTAGTGTTCATTATGGCCCATTCTTATATATATTATTAGTACTACATTATGGTGAGAAGCTATGCAGATGGGCCTAAGAGAATGGAATTAAGAGAAGTTGTGGAGTTAGAGAACATGAACATGGGGATCCTAAACCTTTGTCTGATTTTGAGATTGGTGTTCTAAACAGTAAACAAGCTTAAATTTGGACTCAAGAGGGGCTTTGGGATTCCAAAGCTTAACAAATAATTGAGTGACTGGTCAAAACTTCCTTCTTGGGAAAGTCTGTAACTTCATTCATAGGGTCCATTGTAGAGAGCTTTGAACAGATGGTTTGGTTTGAATGGGGTTGTTTTTTTTTTTCATGACATGGATTGCTTAACCGCTTGGTAAGGGCCTAGAAAGGTTCCTTAAGGGGTGACAGCTCTTATTGGAACAATAAAACCCTACATACTTTAATCCTATCAAGGATAGAGTTTAAATGTCGCAACAAAGTTAAGTATTCTAGAAAGGTGACTATGCATCATAAAAAAAATACTACTGGGTGAGCTTGTGAAGTCGGTAGGGATTCGCAACTGAATCAATGAGGATGCCACTTGTCCTTGCAAGGGGTATTTTGGTTGTAAAACATGGATAAAGGAAGGAATCCCAGCATAATGATCAGAAAACCCTTGAAAGGAGGCGTGTCTTATCCCGATTGGACCTTCAATGGAGCATCCAAACTCCTACAAAGTTTCTCATGTATGATAGTGGTGGAAGGATGCTATTTCTTACATGCCTCCCTTAAATATTAAAAACAACAACAATCCTATATCAACTACTTGGGGTCGACTACACAAATCTTATTCTTCCAGTCCTTTTATTATTATTGTTGTTATTGTTATTGTTGTTCTAATTATATGGAGAATCATCTACGAACTGATTTAATGGAAACCAGCCTTGTCTTTATATTTTGTTATGAAAAATGTTGCATCAAGGGAGCCCCCAACAAAAGAGTCCAGGTCCACTACAGTACACGCGCAACAATCACCAGTATTGGTTTGTCAAGATTCAGATTTTTTTTCTCCTGTTGATTGGTGTAATTGCGATAATTCTAGCACAATACAGTGGATCGCCTCTAGTCATCGAGGTTCCATAAATATGCTTTGGTTTCTGATTATACATTTGACAATTTCAATGACACTTCTGTTCCAAATCACTACTCATTAAGTATTTTACGCTAATTATCATAATAATAGATGTGACATCAATTGTTAAACTTATGATTCAAAATTCCAGTGAAATTTAGCATACTATTTTTGTTGAAATTATTGAAATACCGGCAAAATTTTACTGTTATTGATGCTTTTGATGAGATTTTTTTTTCTCAAATTAAACCCCTCCAAATCTATTATTTTTTCTACAATTTTTTGTTGATTTTGTAGCAAATATAATAATTCAATTTTAATCCTGTGTGGTAAATAATTTTTTCTAATTAATAAAATAAATAGCAATATATATTTTTAAGAACAATATAACATATGTGTCTATATATGTATATTTATAGATTATCTAAACATTTATATTAAATATATAAATGATAGATAATGTGCTAGGTACACCATAGCATAACTGTTATTTAAATTTAGTTTACAATAGACTATTTTAAAAGGAACTATAAGGTAACATGTTTGGTAGCAACTTGTATACATAGATACTTCTTTAGGGTTTTTTATTTTCCGAGTTTTGAGTGTGTAATTATACTTGACATTCGTTGAATTTTCATTGAAGCGTCTTAGATTACTTTGGTACTTATTTTTATGGACCAATGAAATACTTATGGCTTAATACATAATAAATTATCATCTCATTTTATAGACAATTGAACTAGTTCATTAATAAATACCCCATTTCTATTATCAATTCTGTAAAAGTCAGATCCCTCTAAATCAACATTACATCTGTATTCATTTCTCCTATTTGAATAGAGGATATGGCGATTTCCTTTGGATTTACTAATTTCATTTTTTTTCTTCAATATGTTTTTAGTTTTTATAAAATTTTCATAATTTCATAACACAGTAAAATTTATCATATACTCTTTACTCTTTTTTTTTTTTTAAGGTGAAATAATCAAAATTTGATTGACTGTTTCTAAACCTAGTAATATTTGAGGCCTAACCAATAAAATAATCTTGGGAGCTTAAGAGACGTGCACATACCCAAAAAAGTACTGATTTCACTTTTTAGGGTATGTGTGTCTCCGGAAGCCCACAAGATTATTTGTGGACAGGAGATGATCCTTTTGGGATAAGCTACATCTGTTTTCGAGTACCCGTTCTCCCGAACCCCAAGGGAATGGGAGAAAATATGTAACCCACGGGTATAGATATAAAAAAATTGATAGAAACCGTGTTTAGTTGTGCATTGACCTGCATTGTCTAATTTAAAAATTCCAAGACTTAAAATATTTGTCTAAAGACTCTTTGACCATCCATGATTAGGTTGAGTTAGCCCAAAAAGGTAGAATTATGATATTCATAAAAATGAAGGTCGGTGTCAAGTCCAACTAAAGTGTTCTAGCTTTGTTCCGTCCATAAAGGTTCCTAATGTTGACCTTGTATTGGTTAAATTACACGTAAATTCCAGAAGGCAGATTAAAGTATTAAAATATGAGTATGAAATGAACAGATGTATGGTGAGTATATTATATGAGTCTTTAGTGTTCGGTGCATGTATTTTTAGCTGTTTTATTAATGACAAGATGATCAAAACTTAGAATATAAGATTAGAACTTAAAATAAGATCAGATTGCTTTATTATAATCAGCTTCTACAAGTGATGAGTAATATGCAATTGTGTATTCTCATGTGGGTTTTTTTTTTACTTCTCTCTTAAAGGTGGATCTTTCTTAATCTGGTTCAAATCTGAGTCGTATCCGAATTCGGGCATTTTTTCAGCTCAACCCATTTTTATCAGACTGAACCAATCCATCCATGGCCTTTGTATAAAAACTAATGTGGGTGATAGTCTACCATTGATCATCCGTAGCAACGATATATTTAAAATCCGTATTTGCAGTTATCTAATTAGGTAGGGTGCTACCAAACTCCAGCTCTTAGAACTAATCCTTCACTTTCGTTGATATCTTCCTAGACAATGAATTTAAAAAAACAAGTGTTGTTTACTTGCTACAAGGGTGATGACTGAATCATCAATGAAAATGAAATGCTATCACTAAGTGATGTACCAGTGCAACTTGCTAAATTACAAACTCTTAGATGAGAAAACAACTTCCAAGTTGATTGCTAACTGTGATGTTGAGTAGAAGAAACAAATATAGAATTCTTGTGGCAAGCAAGTTGATGTGGTCATCAATGGCCTAGGGAAAATAGCTTAATTTTGTGACCCAAGAAGCAAGACTATGGTACCTTGTAATGTATGTGGACATTGATATATTGCCTTGTGAAACAAACCTTGTGTACAATTCATGCATTCAAATATTTCTTCTTTCAATTGGCCCAAAGAGTACATAATTCACATGCAAGGAATCTGAAGCCAACATTGATGGACTCAACCAAGTTAATCTGCTAATCAAGAATCTAAATATGTTTAATAATCATAACCAGCATGACTTAATCAATACTTTAATAAGAATGGGAAAGATTTAGTATTGGTATTGATAATGAGATTGAGTTGATTCTCGAGCGACAAGTGGTCCATTTATGAAGATTTGAGGTGTCATTGTTGGTTGACGTGGGCTCACCATTGCCACAATTGATGGACAACTAAAAACATGACAGACTGGAGATGTTAGTAGGCAGTTGGGGGAAGATGATGGAAGTAATGAGATCATCATTTACATAATCTAGAGTTTTTAAGTCAAATACTTGCTAAAGAAGAAGGGGGAGGGTTATTTGGTAAGAGCCTTCTTAATGAAGTAATTGGTTATTAACTCAATGTTATGGGGCTGAATTATAAAAGCAAACCAAATGATAAATGAGGGGGGCTCAGGTACCTGTTTTGAAAAAGAATATATCGTCTTCATTTTTTGACCATTGCTTTTACACTTGTGGTTTTAGTAAGGATCTCAAGTGGCATCGCAAGCTAGCAACGGTAAGGTTTCCAAGAAGTTCAAGTCATGACCTTTAAGAATAAACAAATAATAAAATGTTACTGTAAGTGAGCTTGACATTGTGAGAGAAACGAGTTTTGAGTTTGGTTCAGCAACGGTTGGGTTCAGGGAGGATTTGAGACTTTGTAAATTACTGAGATGATCGAGCCCAAGACCACTGGATCCTTTCTACATAACAAAATCATAATCACCCAATCTTCGATGTGCTCGGGTGGCTGCGGCATCATTCTTGTTCAAATATATTAAATATATTAATTCTAACCTTTCCTACAATCTTAGGGTTTTAGGAGAGACAATTAATTGCTTTATTTAAGATGGTATTAGAGCATTGTGAGTTTTAATCCCCCCTAGACGCAATTATTCTCTTAGGCCTCACCCCTAATTCTCTTACATTCATTGTCCAGAGTGTCTGTACTGAGGGGAAGTATTGTAATATCAAATATGTTAAGTATTTTAATTCTAACCTTTCTTATAACCTTAGGGTTTTAGGAGAGACGGTTAATTGTTTTATTTAAGAATCCCTTTATAGTAAAAGCCAAGAGTCAAATCCCTTTAATTGAAAATTGCAATGTGTGATTGTCTGCTCCTCTGTCTTGTACAGGTTCTGACGATGCATATGTGGATATGTTGGACTGTCAAGTGTGCCCCAGTGGCCATATTAAAATAAAAAAGAAAAGAAAAAAGCACAAAAGGGATGCATGTACTTAATAACTCAAAAAGTTTGGTAAGATTCGTGCTCTTAATCTATAAATGTTGAGAAACACAGTAAATTTACTTAGTTTGGCAAATTTGCCTACATCAAAGATCTTACAAGCTTCAAAACCCTCTATTCTCCTCAAACCATAGAAGATAAAACTAGAGAATTTCCAAACCTTTTATTTTGTCCCCTTTATACCCTTTCTAACAAAAGTCTCTCAAACTAAATTTTCCTACTTCACAGCCCTAATTGGTTATGGGAACTATGTATGTGATTCTCCTCCTAACTGACTTCAACTCATTCACATGGGAGGGAGTTGAATTTCTATTTATAAGTTTAAACTTAATTCTTTGGATCACACTCCAATCCAACGATTGAGAAACAAGACACAATGCAACAGTCTAAAACATAGATTTCATATAATTAAAAGATCCGCTTGCCAAAAATCAACCCAATCGGAAATATCATAATGACAAATGGAAGTTATACTAACATTGATTTTCATTCAAGTGTCTCTAAAGAAAAATAATTATCGTAAGCTTGTTTAAAGTGTTTTTTAATTTCTTTCTATAATCTTGGGAGTCATGGTTGTATCGATTGTGTGCTTTATCAGGCACATGTTATTTCTTTTTGTAGGGCCACTTGGGCCTGCTGCTGCATCTTTGGCGGTCCTGCACTGTAAGATTGGCAGATGTCAACACAATCACTTACGGAATGCTGTCAATGAGTCTTCTCTCTCTAAGAGAGGTAATACCATGTCCATCTCTCCTGAAGAAGCGCTGGACGCAAATTTTATCCTCTAGTTAATGTTAATATTGGTACCCAAAACTATTTCCTTGTATTTATATGTGTCGACCCAACTAGCTATAAGTCCAAGGAAGAGGACTCCCCAAAAGTATGATCTTAACTATGCATCCAATTAGATCCTCTTTAGATAGAAATAATCACAATGGTAAAACCTAGAGAAGTCTATTTATTGGATGGTTAAAATCATTTAATCAAGTGGATTTTTGGTCTAAAAGGATCTCCCCTATGTGGCCCTCCAGCTCTAATTGATTGGAAAGGAAATGTGTCACTTATACAATAAAGAATATGTGTATCTACCAAAATACCCTTTATTACGTATCATGTGGCATGCTGGGATTGGTACTGGCATGATATCTCTTGCAAACCATTGACCTGGTCCTTGGATTGATTCCGGGTTTTATTGAGAACTCACAGGTCTGACCGTATTACTTGCACAATTCCCTCTTACTTTCTATCAACACAAGCTACTTTGTGATTTTATTTAGTTAATCTTTTTGAACCATGCTTTAATTAGCAAAAAAAAGAGCCATGCTTTCGATTCAATTTACTTAATCATAACTGTTTCTTGTGTGACACATGGAAGCAAGCTGATGGTCAACTGAAACGAAAGCGATTCCTTCCCTGTCAATCAAACAGAGCCAGCAAAACTATTGTGACTGGGACTGGCAACCCCTTCCTAAGACTGTAAATTGGGATGGGCTAGCCCAAAACCTGATTTGTTTGGCTCAAATTTGGGATGGCTAGGCAAGTGTGTTTTGGGGTTGGGCTAAGTTTGGGCTGAAACTTACGATCAGATCAGTTAGGAAAATAGACAAGAACCAGATCAGGCCCATACCTTCATGCTGAGCTCAGACTGGGCCAGCCCGGCAGGCCAATCTGAAAATTGCCAACCCTAGGTTGAGGGTAGGGCTGTCAACTATCCGCCTAAGCATCTGAATTCCGTTTGTATTCAATTCACTTAAGGTGAATACGAATGTATTTATATCCGATTTGTTAAATATTTGCTTCATTTAACAAATATTCGTAATCTTCACCTCCATTCTTGAATTAGCGACACATAAATCTCTAGCTTCTTCTTCTTCCTTAGGGTGTATTAATCTCTACTCTTCTGTTGCTATTACTAACAATCTCACTCCTCTCCATTTCTCTCCCTCACCGCACGTTTTCACGCCCAAATTATATGTGTCACTGCTCAGAACCTTAATTTTCTGACAGAAAGTGTAATCGGATATATCCAAATTCATATCCGATATTCATCTAAGTAAACAAATTTAAATACGATTCCTATTTTTAAATATCCACAAATGTTAGAATTCATGTCCGAAATTCGATTAAGTAAAACAAAATATCCGCTCCGAATTCGTTTCAATTACAACCCTAATTGAGGGGGAAGTTCATATGATACATAATTTGGTGGGCCAATTTTTCATGCTATAAATAAGGAAACAACGTGTGATCATACATAGGAGGTGTTTTCTGTCTAGCAAGACCTATAAGTCCACAGAATTCTCTCAGTGGGCCTCATATTCTGAATGGGCCAAAGGACTGGAAATAACAGGGCCACCAGAAGCAACCAGGCGTATTATAAGATGGAAAATCTAGGTGTGCTATCAAATTTACCAGTGCCCATTATGTAAGAAGGCATTTTACAGAGATAAAAGTCACTTGTAGCATCTATGGTCGATAGCCAAATTTTCCAAGTCTTATTGTTTGCAATTTAGAATAAGCTGCATATAAGTTGTACTACGATGGGTGCAAATGTCAAGTCTAGTGGACTTGCACTTCCAGCCCATGGGCTAGGCCTTATTTTGAGGCTTGACAGTTTAAGGGGCCTCTTTGGACATAACTTTCTTGCGAAAGGTTCCCAAATTGGGCATGGCGAATTGTGTCCACCTCCCCTATTTATGCTAACCTCCGCTGGGGGTCAGGGGAGTGGGCACATCAACGCTGAAGAGTGATTTACACCCCCCAAAAAGTGTAAATCACTTTTTGAAGCTGATGTGTCTACCCCTCTGACCTCCAGCGGAGGTTAGCATAAATAGGGGAGGCATCACAAATCCTCTTCTAAATTGGGTTAATTCTAAGGATGTCAATTGGGCCAAGTTGGCCAAAGCCCAACATACCTGGCCCAAAAAAATAATCAGGCTGGGCCAACCTAATTTTGGACTGGGCTGAGTTTGGTCCAATTTTTAGGCCAAATTTTATTTGGCTCAAGTTTGGGCAGGTTCAAGTTCAGCCGGAGGCTTGACCAGCCTGGCTGAAACTAATCAACAAATAATAATTTTAGTTAGATACTGATATTAGGCCTATTTTTATCCATATCTTTTTAGCCAATTAACTATCAAATAGTTCACGTGACAACTGTTAAAAAAATCTCATATAATATGCATTTAGGGACAATTATGAGCCTAAAATCAGCTCAAAGATTATGGGAAGAATTTTATTTCGGGCAACCAAAACCAGCCTAAAGCCCATTGTTTGTTTGGGTTGACTACCTCAGGCCAATTTCGGATTTGGGCTAAGATCAGGCTCAGGTACAATATTTTGGGCTGACCTTGATTTGACCCAGTCCACCTGATTGATAGCTCTAGTTAATTTTGTGGATTATGGATAAGATAAATCTATTAAGAGTTTATGTAGCATTATCATTCTGGTTTGTTTGATGGGTCAACAGCTAAAATTTTATTTGGATAAGGATAAATCAATGTCAAAGGACCCTTGTCCTCCATAGAGAATTCAAGGACCGAGAAGGTTGTTGCAAGCTCTAGCTTAATCTAAAGCAAAAACTGTATCATGAAACAAATAGCCAGTTCAAGAACGTACCATCTTCATCTATGCAATCCATCTCCTCTTCTGTGTGAATCGTTTGAGTATGTCTAGCATTTTTTTTGTTTTTTGTTTCACCATCAGGTTGCATTTGCTGTAGCTCATCTACAACATTTTCTCACATGAAGGATTCAGTGCAGCGAAGGCGATGAGACTGGAAGAAATAACAAAACACAAGAACAATCAAATGCAAAAATGAAAAATCCTGTATGATTAATTATAATCTCTAATGGAGATATTTTACATAATGATCATTGGAAAATTTATATGATCCATCAACATTGACAAGTGAATGATACAATATAGAGGAAGCACAAGACTAATCCATCTGATTAATTCATTGTAGGACAAATCAACTCCACAAAGTCCCAAAAACTGGAAAATGAAAAAACGTTATATTCCATTATCAGACACAATTCCTGCAAGTGTTAACCAAAACGTTATGTTAAAATAATCCTAAAATCTAATTAGAGCTGAAACGTTATGTCAACAAAACCATGGATTGAAAATGATATTTTAGCCTAGTCTTTTGTTTCTTAATCTATTGTTGATTAACAAAAAAGAAAGGCAAGGATCAACATAACCATCCATGTTTAGACAAAAGAATGATTTCATTTTTTTTAGTTATTGTCTTGGATCGAAGGTCAACATCCATCACATATTTTTATTTTTAAATGCAAAACACTTTTAAGAGTATCCATTTTATAAGTAATCACATTATCAACGACAAGTTATTACATTATTCAAGAACTTTTAGAAAAAGACATGTGGTGTGCTTAGGGATGCAAATATCCAATTATCATTCGCATTCGGTTCATATTCATGTCTATTTAAAGCAAATATGAACCCATGTGTATCCAATTCAATTAAATATTTGTTCATTTAAAAAATAGCTGATTATAAATTAACCGAATATGGATCTATATAAATTCATTTGGCTAAATATCCATTTTGTTTATATATATCATTTTATGTATTATATATTTTATACCTAATGACTGGTTTTATATTAGTAGTCATATTATAATAATGTAGGTTATGTTACAATATAGCAGAGTATATAAATAATTTTAGAGAACTTGTATTCACACCTCACTTTTTTGTAAGCACACCTCATTTAACTCTATTCCAAAAATACTCTAACTTAAAATCACAGTTATAACCCTAATGATATTAAAAAACAAAAACGAAACTTAAAAACAAATTTTGTAAGCACACCTCCACACTTCCTCTTCTTCTTCCAAACCATCTTCTTCTCCCTCTCACACAGCTTCTTCAGTTCTCTCTTCATTTAGTGCTCTTTAACACCCAAAAAAAGTCACACATTGTGATTCTAAAAAAAGAGCTCAACTAATGGAGCATGAAGGAAGTGAAATTGAGTGAAACGGAAGCCCTCAAGTAAAAAAAAATTCAAGTTGTGGAACCTTTTTTTTTTCCGCCGTGTTCGGCATCATAGGGCTGAACAGGCTTAAGTCTGTTCGGCATTATGATTCCGAACAGGCTTAAACCTGTTCAGCCATGATGTCGAACAAACTTAAGCCTGTTCAGCTCTAAGATGTTGAACAAAAATAAAATGTTGAATTTTTTTTTTTTTACTGTTTTGGCAGCCCAATATCTAAACCCATTATAGTTGGATTTGCGATGAAACGGTGATGAATTACAGCAATGAATTCAACATGTACAAGGTAACTGATAGTGTGATTAGTGTGTATAACAATTTGGATGAAGTTGACATTATTATTGTTTTCTTATGTATAGATATTTAGTAGTCAGGCGGCATTGATTAGGTGAGCAACGAATATTGGAAAGAGGAATGGGTTTGTTATAATTATTAAGAATTCAGATTCCGAATCTATCTCAAGAAAATCAAATCTAAACCTTACATGCGAGCAGAGTGGGCGGTATAGAGAAGATAAAAGGACAGTAAATGTCAGTGGGGTTGTAAGGATCAAAGGAACAGGCACTAAGAAGTGTGAATTTCTATTCTAATTTAAGGGGGAAAAAGTTACCCACTAATGACGATTGTTTATTGCTAGTCATATGCGGGGTGCATAATCACTTTGTTGCGGATCATCTTGAAGGTCACTTTTTTGTGGGTAAATTTTCAGATGGAGAGCTCTCACTTTTAAAAGATATGTCCTAGAGTAATATTCAATCAAATGACATATTGACTGCAATGAAGCAAAGAGATATCCACAATACGACTACAATAACCACAATATATAATGCACGATCTAAACAAAAGAGGGAAGAGAAGAGTGGTAGAACTTAGATGCAACACTTTCGAGTGGCATCGGACAGCCGAAGATAACGAGACTGTTACTGATATTCTTTGGGCACACCCAGCTAGTATGAACCTGTTGTGTGCATTCCCACGTGTGTTGATCATGGATTGTACCTATAATACAAACAAATATCACATGCTGCTTCTAGAGATTGTTAACTTGACATGTACTAATCTGACCTTTTCTATAGCATTTGTGTATCTTCAACATGAGAGGGAGGATAACTTTGTATGGGCACTAGGTGTTCTACGTGGTGTTATGGATGATAGTGTTCTCCCTAATGTCATTGTAACGGACATGAAGTTGGCTTTGATGAATGTCATATCAAGGGTGTTTTTCAATGCTACACATTTATTATGTAAGTGGCTCATTAGTAAGAATGTGCTTGTAAACTGTAATAAGTTATTTATGACGAAGGAGATATGAGAGAGGTTCATGATGATTTAGAATCTATTGGTGGTGTCACACACAGAAAAATATTACCTTCAACACTTGGCATTATTAAAGAAGAAATTTATCACGTATCCGAATGCACTCCATTACGTGAGGAGTATTTGTTTGGACGAATACAACGACATATTTGTAGCAACCTAAACAGACAGGTGCATGCATTTGGGGGCCACTACAATTAACAGGTAATATTTTTGTTTGGTAATCTCACTTAAGTTTAAAACTCATTGGTTGGTACATAACTATTTGTATACATGTCACTAGGGTTGAAAGTGTGTTTGCCAAGTTGAAAAGGCAACTTAGATCCAGTCAAAGAAACTTTGAATCCTTATGGACGAACATCCACAATTTGCTTGAGTTACAGCACACAGCTATTAAGGCATCATTTGAGAGATGTAAGACGATTGTGCGGCATAGCTTTAAACCTACCGAGTTCAAAGAGCTCTACGGTAATGTATCAATTACTGCATTTGAGAGGATTTTGGCTAAGACAAAGCATGTAGGTGTTGTTGGAGTTGATTCTACTGTATGTAGATGTGTTCTTAAACGCATACACGGGTTGGTGGACAACCAACACTACCAAAGCCACCGAAGTATAGTCAGCGAAACAAACGCAACAGAGACGAGCGAAGGAAAAGGCAACTAATATACACACTATCGTGTAAGTGACAAAGTAATTCAACTGTTGTATGGCATAACATGTTTCTCTCTTTTCTTATAGGTTATTCGATCGAGTTCATCTTGACAGGCTTCCTCACTGTATTATATGTACTCTTTCCCAGAAGGTATTTAGCCTTACATCAGGAATGTTATAGACATGGCAGCGGACAGAAATTGTGGCTTACGGGTCATCATTGGATTGATGGTATTTGGAGAGGATAATTGGGCACAAGTTAAGGAGAATTTGGTGTGTGACTTGGCCAACCATGGCCTCCTGTACGAGCAAGTATATGGGTCATCTGAGAAAGTGCAGAAGATTAGATATTCATTAGCCTATATCAATGATAATGTGTCGTACGATCACTGGATGACCATGCCAGAGTGTGGACATCTGATTGCATCACACAATGATGTTGTCCTATACTACCTAGGTGTGCATCAATGCC